>JAQGAW010002625.1:0-14640 GCA_034698025.1 Phthiracarus crinitus | reverse complement strand
AAATTGGTCAAAAGTCGGATTTATCGGACTAACAAATTAATCTAATTTTAGTTGTTTTGTGATAATATGTGCATTTTATTCAATTTCCGCTAAATTAGAGTAATAAATTAAAAGTCGGATTATCCGAAAAATATTGTCTTTGATTATAGCATAGCTTTTCAGTACAAGACTTAGCCCTTTCCTGTTTTCGTCCATCTCATCGAAATTCGAAAATGAATCTAACATTTTACATGCATATATAAATTAAATGATAGAATATGTAGACATAAAAGATGGAGGAGGAAAAAATTTTCAGAATTAACTACTCAACTCTTACGTACAAAATATTTAAGTGGTCTCAAATTATGAACAAATATTATCTTTACTCAGAATACATCTATAAACACGTAAAAATTAATCAGTGATGCGATTGCATTAATTTTTGTATTTACATTGAGTGCTGATTTATTAATTCCATATTTTTATATTAGGATACCATATATTTATCAGATTTTCATAATATGCTTTTAATAAATTTATGTTTATTCTAGATATTAATAAGGCTTTAAAATTTTTTAATTGAAATATATAAATTCAACAGTATTATCATTACTGTAAATATAAAAGAAAAATAATGATGTGGTTATTATCGAAATAAATTATATTAATTATTTTACCAAAAAAAACTCAATTTTTAAATAGAGTTAGTTAATCAGATTTGTTTAATGACCTGAATTAAACTTAAAATTTCATTATTTGCTTTTCAAGAAAATTCGATATTTAAAATTGAATCAAATTCTAATTGTTTAGTTGACATGAAGTAATTGTATAAAATTTAAAACATCAGTTAAGCTCATAATAGTTTATCAAATTACTTCAATTCGAAATGAGTTTGATTAATCATTTAAAATAAATAAAATATCAAACATCTAATAATTGAGCTAATTTTATGATAGAGTAGCAAATGCCATATAAAAGCAATATTAACTATACAAATCCATTTATTATGTAATCGATAAAATTCAATTTATCCAAACTTTTTTGGCGCACTTAAACCAGATTTTATTAGAGAATATATTTTAATATTTACCTTTCGATACCAATTGCTGTTAATGTGAATATTGACACACAGACAGAACATACAGTAACAAATTGAGTGAATGGACACATAATAAGAGGAAATCTCCAATAGCCGTACATAAAGTCAAAGAAAGTGAATGGTATCGAAAAAGATGCCATCGATATGTCAGCCACAGCCAAATTAATTAAATACTTCCTCAAATCAGCGGATGATCTCTTTTTGGTGATCAGTATCATTATAGCCAGTATATTAGCGATAATCGCTATAATAGCAGTCGCACAGTATATCACTGCTAAACATGATTGATAAGGTTCGGGTAATGCTTCCAGTGATGACAAATTAATTCGAGTAGTATTTAGCGTCGAATTCGTTGATTCGTTATTCTGTAAATATAAAGTTTTTGCTAGTATTGGATCCATTGTTATGCTTAACACATCATCTTATTTATATAACTTGATAAATAATTTTTAACTATAAATGACTAATTAAGCAATTTTCAGATTTCTGAAATATTCATCATATATTGCAAAAAATTTTTTGGGCAAAATTTTTTGTTTTCGGTGTTCTTCTATACGTATGCGTACTTCAAACTTATAGAATCATAGAATGCTTTGTAAAGCTTACACAGGTTTTATCGTTATTTAGTAACGCATAAGACCTTCCCATATCACGGTTTTAGTAAATGCGCTTTACGTTTGCGGCGCATTGTGTATGTCTTCAACGATGTCCTGATATCACGTGGAATGTATCGCGAAGTTTTTTCGTTTTATTTAGAATTGCAAAAATGCTATTTTTTGAATTTAATGAAAGAATATATATTTTAGCTATCAGTTGATAGAATTTATGCGCACAAAAAAAAGTTTTATTATTCAGTTGTTTATCAATTTAAACGAGTCAATCAAATTCTATGAAAATCACTTACAAGTGATTTTATTTTCGTTAGATTAGTATAAAATAAAATAAATATTTATTTATGATTTTGTTAAATGCTCATTTGGAATCATGGAAAAGTGATCTTATATTGAAAATGAAATTGTTTTATGCATTTTCCGTACCGATAACAAAATTTAGTAAATAAAGTCTTGAATTCTTGAATTCAACAGATTAGAGATTTAATTTAATAAACATGAAGACACACATTCATTGACTTAGTAAATATAAAATAGCTTTAATTTGTTAATTCATTATTTAATTTTCAATTAAATCTAAGTTAAATTTAACATATCAATCGTTCTGTGGACACACACACAAGTTTGAGAGAGAGAGAGAGAGAGAGAGAGAGAGAACATTTGAATTTTAAATATGATTATATTGTTCGTTAAACAATTAAGTTATTTTATATTCATGTCAATATGTTTCACAATATTCAAATGCGCAGACAAAATAAAAATTTACAAAAACTCCTTTATTTGCTTCAACAACATATCATATACACAATCATCTTAATCTTAAAGTCTAACGAGTAAGGATCATAATACCCATATATATATATATCTTTCTCTCTAATATTATTAGAAGGTAAAATGGAGCTAAAAATTAGAATCATTTAAATGATTTAAAATGAAATTTTTAGAATCAAATTCTGCAAAATTAATTAAATGTATTTTTTAAAGATTATTTCTAATCCTAACATAATGTCTAGAATTTAAATTCAATTAATGAATATTTTTAATTTCAAACGAAAAAGAAAATACTTTGGAAAAATAGAGTTTGGTTGCATTGTTCTTGAGTTGTTTGTTTCATGTTTTCAAAGAAGAAATGTTGGGATGGATTTATCTAACATTTATGCAAATTACGCATAGTGTGCTTAGAATCTAGATGTGTGCATAAATCATTATATTGTTTTTAAAAATCAATTTTCTAAATTAATAGTGATGTGAAGAACTTTTTTCTATAATTAAAATACTTTTATTTTCTAATTTAAAAACCTTACATTTAAGGTTTTAATTTGAAAGTATTCTGAATCATAAAAAATAAATAAAAATAAATAAATTAAAGTTGTATGAAATATGTGTAGGTTTTCTTTAAAAATAAATTCTTAAAAGAATTAAATATTAGTAAAATTCTAGTACTTTCGAGAATATTAAACATATATTACGCTAATATATAGATAACATAATTAGATCAAATTGAAACCCTAAAACTTTCAAATTTTATTTACAGAAAAAATTCAAATTATTTTGAATTAACTAAAAAATTTTTAGTTGTTTAGTGAAAGATTGAGGTGTTATTATTCCTTATTCTCTAAAAAATACCCTAATCTATTGAGACCCTTATATCTAAAAAAGTCCCATAAATTTTAAAATTCCGATAGTATTGATTTGTTATAGTAAAATGTTGGTACTGTCCTAATTCTCTGCTCCCATCAAAAGTTAAAACTATCGATTATACTGATTCGTGTATTACTATGGCACCTAATAAACATATACCAAAAATATATTTGTGACAATTTAAGCCAAAATGTCAATAAGTGGTTATATTAAAATCTTATTATGCGTATTTTATTTTGGTTATAATAAAAAACAAGGAATCGATAGGTGTAACGTCCGATGGGAGCAGCAAATTAGGACAGTACCAAAATGGTAAAGTATATATTAGTTAGAATCTGAAATTATATCATTGTATTGTAGCTCACGGTCATAAACATTTTATTAAGCAAATGTTAAAGCTTTTGGAAGTTTATCAAAGTTATGTATTTTCGGGCATTTTGTCATCGTTTTATAAATTATAACTAATGATGTTCGTTGTCGGTTGATAAAAATAGTAAAATGGGAGGTCATATTCGATCATATCAAAAATTTTTTAGCTGACTTTCTTGAAAAGAAGTCCAGCTTATGGATTTGACTATGTCTGTATGTCCTCTTGTCCGCATTCTTTATATTTATTACGTGATTATACATGTTCTTTATATTAATAAATGGATTTGATATCTTGTGAAATAATTGTTAAAAGACTAATATAAGTATAATATAATCCATTAGAAAGTCAGCTCTCTGTGAATGTGTCGTTCTTGTTTATTGTAGTGAAATCGGCCAAATTCGGTTAGTTGTCACACTTAACTGAAAATAATTTTTAATATTTGGTTTAATTCGGCATAGATTAAATTCATACATTAACTCAATTTAAAATTATAACTAAAAAGAATAAAAAATATATAGGCATTTGATATTTCATAATTTGATCGAAAAAATGATAAATTTATTCAAAAAAACCATTTTTTGTATAATCATAATTCAATATTTAGAGATATTTTCAGTCAAATTAGATACAGTAAATTGATACATTTGACCGAAACTAATTTTTTTATTTCCGGCTGTCATATTCGGTAAAAGTAGGTCTGTGACCGACAACAAACATCACTAATTGTAACGTTATCCATGATAGTGATTGAAAATATTAGAAATTTCAAGTCCACTAACGGTACTTTTTTCAAATTCCACTAACGTTTCACAAATATTAATCTAAAATTTGAATTTGATTATATTTTTTAGAATCAGAATGGAATTTTAATGTAGAAGATGAAGATTCTCACTTTGAAATTAGATTATTTGTTATTTATAAAGAAAAATTTTTATATAAACTTTGATAGTTTTGAAAATATTTTTGAATATATTTGATAATCTGGAAAAAATGACTAACGTTCCACTAACGGAAACATAAATTTGACTAACGTTCCACTAGCGGTAAATACTATATTTTCCACTCCACTCCACTAATTTTAAATCACTAATCCATGATTGTCTCATATATTTTCATTATTGAATATCTTATTTATGCTGGTTTTTACATTTTATGTCTCATGAAAAAAATTTCTTGTAAAAATGGTTGATTAATTTTTTAAAAAAATCTTTAAAAAGTAAATTAAGATTTAGGATTTATATTATAATAAATCCAAATAACTTTAGTGACGGTTTATTTGTCTATTCAATATTGAGGTTTTTACATTGAGAATGCAAACAATAAATAGTAGTTTATTTCGTATAAATAGATTTTCGACAAATAAATGTTCTTTTGTTATTCTTTTGTTATTTCCTTTTTACTTTGTGCAACGCATACACACATTCACTAACAGTCAATTACTAGCATCGGCCAAATTTAATTTCGATCGGTTTTTATGCACAGATTTTAATCAATAGCATAATGATGTCGAGTTTCTATGATTCTTGACATCTATTCAATGTATTAGTGCTAAGGCTATGTCTGAAATAAAAGTTTACTTGCAATGTTCAACTCAAAGATTTTTAATTATTTGTTTAACAAACGTTTTAATGAGAGAACTAAAGTTATTAGTGATTATTATCTGCGTAAGTAATACATACTCTATTTTCAAAAAAAATTAAAGAAAAGTGATAGAATTAGTTTAAGAAAGAGAAATTTTTTTCAATATTCGCTATTCTTGTAATAAGCTTAAGATTTTTCTAGTGGGCTCTAATAATGGCATAGCTTTGGCAATCATGCTTAATTATAACTAGAGACGATAAATTCAGGAGTTAAAAAGTTATAATTTCAGGAAGAAAAAAGGAAATAAACTTAATTTTCAGGATTATTCAGGATAACAGTATTTTCTTAGAAATTATGGCTCAAATTTAAGGGGTCACAAAAACTCGTCGGTTTTGATGGACAATTTTATTACATTTTACCAAAATAATTTTAAATTTTTTTACCTTGAATCCGATAGGTTTTGAAAGTTGGTCATTTTTTAAACTTTTGAGGAGAAAAAATATAACTCTTCTACAGTTAGGGATATAACTTGATACACTAAGAGATATTACACTTCTTGGAACGCCTTAATCTAACTCGCGATACACAAAAAATATGTTTTTTGCAGTTAAATTGAAAGATTCCATAAAATTAAAAATTCAGGAATTACGCATGATTTCGGGAGATTCATGTCAAATTCAGGATTTTCAGGAACAATAAATGCGTCTCAAAATGCTTATTTTGGTCTATTTCGTGCACATTTCTTATTGTTTTTGTTAAAAATAAGGATTTTCCTGAATTTATCGTCTCTAATTATTACCAAATTTCTAAAATCTATGTTTTTTAAACCAAATATTTAGTTAAAATAACTCTTATAGTAACTCTTAAGTGTTTTATTAAATTATAATGAATTTAAATTTGTGTTTATACACTTAAATATTGTTTTAATGTTCTATAAACGCTCATAATTAACCTTAAAAATAAGTAAAATGCGTACAACAGTCATATTTGAAATTTAAAATTTAAGTAATTAATTAAAATTATTGGACGATTAGATAAATTTTGATTAAAGATAATATTGAAAAACATTTATAATAAAATATAACGCTTTTTAAAGAATTGAATCCAAGTTTGTTTGATCACTGGCATCATCATTATAAAATCCAATGAAATACCATTAAAATACCAGATTAGGTCATAATTCCATCCCAATTACGTAACTTTCGTTTTTCTCAATTGCTTTTCGTTTTGGTCACAACTTTCCCATAATTATTTAACATAGTTATTCGCTCTCTTCTCTATTTTGCTTTATAACTAAATTTACCTAAAAGTCTGTAATAATCTGTAAACATAAAAATGAGTTTAAACCGCAAAAAAATTATCTTTTAAAAAATTTTCTGAAGCTATCATTAATTAAGAAACTTAAACATTTTTTAAAACGCTGTCGTTAATTGTAATGTATGCGACAGTAGTTGTTGAACTGTAGGTTAGTAACGACGTTAACAGCTGAGGAAGAATGCCCTAAAGAACCACGTGATACCACCGAAGATTAGACCACAATGTTCACGAGAGTGAACATAATGCTAAACATAGGCAAAGTATACAGTTTAGCAAAACGTTATAATTAAGGCTAGGGATTTCGTGGAAAATCCCGCATTTTTTCTTAAATCGTATGACCGGGAGATTTATATGTTAGCACTTATAAGAGATTATAAATTAATTAAAAGTAGTTTTATTTTCCCGGTTTTTCCCGTTTTTGGCAGTTTAGTAAAATAGTCCCGGATATGCGTACAATTTGAGAAATGTTCCCGTTTTGCAATAATAGAACAAAAGTCGATTTAAGCTTAAGAAACTAGAGCATCTATTGTTATATTTCTGAGAAAATATTTTGAAAAGTTTAAATAGGATTTGCTTATTTTAGGAAAATATTTAGTTTAATAATTATTGTGTGCCTGAAAAGTTGAAATATATTTAAATTTGTTTCGAAAATGCCTAAAATAAAAATTTCTTTATGTTCAAAATTAAATCTAATAGTTAAAGAATTTAGTGATTTTTCAACCGATGGCAAAATATTATTGTGTCAAGTGTGTGATAAAACTATAATTAGTGATGTTAAACACGTAAAAAACAGAGTACAAGACCATATTTTAACAGCAATTCACTTAAAAAATCAACAGTTAAAATCTAATGCTCAAAAACAAAGTTTACTAATTAATGCATGAGAAAAATCCAAAAACAAAGAAACTCAAACAAATCAATTCTTTTATGATTTAACAACAAACTTAATTGCAAGCGATATTCCTTTAAGCAAATTAAATAATCCAAATTTAAAATCGTTTTTTGAAAAATATATGAAGAGATCAATTCCTGACGAATCAACACTTCGACAAACTTATATAACTCCTATTTATAATCAAGTTATGGACAAAGTTAAACAAATAATTGGCACTAATTATGTTTACTTTATTATTGATGAGACTACAGATTGTTGTAATCCGAACGTATTGAATGTTCTTGTTGGTCCTTTATCTGAAAATTATGTAAGACCCATGCTTCTAAATACATTGTTTTTGGGCAAAACAAATAATGAGACAATTCAAAAGGCAGTATTGGAAAGTTGTTGCTTATTATGGGGCAGTATTAAATATGATCTTGTAAAGTTAATTGTTACAGATCAGGCTGCATATATGGTATGTGCTATAAAAAATTTAAAAAAAGATTTGTTTAAAAATACCTTACACGTTACATGTGTAGCTCATGCCATTAATAGAGTTTGTGTAACTTTATACGAAAATTACAGTGATTTAAATTTTTTCATTTTAAATATGAAAAAAGTTCTGCTTAAATCTCAGAATAGAATTAATTTATTTAAAAGTGTAACGAATTTAAAACTACCTCCAAAAACAGTGCTAACAAGATGGAACAGTTGGTTTAATACAGCTCTTTATTACAATAAAAACTTTGTAAAAATAAAAGAATTTGTGGACAAAATAAATGAAAAATCTAAATCAAAAGCTGTGGATAACGTTAAAAAAATTATATCAAAAAAAATTTTCAAACAACTATTAAATATAAAAAAGTTTGAGTTTCTTATTACTATACTCACTAAATTAGAAGAAAGAAGTTTGACTCTAGAAACTCAAATAAGCTTAGTTAATGAAGTTTTAACTAATTTGGATGGTTTCGCAAAAACTAAATTTATTAAATGCTTAGAGAAAAATACAAATTACAACGATATCTGCAATATTACGGATTTTGAACTTCGAAAAATAACAACATTTGCTCCAATTGTCTCTGTAGAAGTTGAGCGATCGTTTTCTCTTTATAAAAACTTACTAAAAGATAATAGACAAAGCTTTACAGAATCTAATTTAAAAATGTTCCATAATATACAATTCAATTCATTTCTGTAATTTTTTTTAATTTTAATAATTTCTAGAATTTTAATAAAAAAAGTTTTCTCGGAACCATTCCCGGTTTAGATACATTTTATGGTCCTGGTTCCCTCCCGTTTTTACCACTTTTTAGTCCCGGAAATCCCTAGCCCTACGTATAACATTTGAAAAAATATGACAATCCTGTAATATTATAGAATTGATTATAATTATAAAAATTAAAATTTTTTAAAACAACAAAAGTAATCAGTTTACAGTGAACTTATTTAAAGCAATACTGACACTCAGAGTGTTTCGATTGCTTTACAGCAATCATTATCAATGGCTTATATTCATTGAAAACAGTTTCACAAAGAACTTAAAATAATAAACAAAGGTGTAATATGACCAAAAAAAATTTTAACACGAGATTATGGATCATCTTAAGGGGTTTAGGAAAAAATATCGTTTATTAGGAAAAATTTCTGGCTTTATTTATCGTCGATTAGGGTTAAGTCTGGAAGGGTTAATGGGAGTGTGACCAATCCAAATTGAGTCGATGGAGTGAGGTTCAGATGGAGTGTGGTCAGGTTGAGTGGTATAAACATATTGATTTGAATAATGTAATATTTTATATTTAAAATTTATAAAGTGTAACAATTTAAGAACTTTAATGTGACATCATTGTTAATACATATTTACATGCCAAATGTAACTTCAGTGTTTAAGATCTTAATTTGTCACACTTTACAAATATATGCAGCCAAATGTTGTCTTAAACTCAAGTTTTTTATAGAAAACAATTGATTCAAAAGTTGTTTAAGTAATGAAAAGTTAAGAAACATTGAGTGTGAAATGATGCTGCATAAAAATGTTTATTAGCCTGCTGATTAAATAATTAAAGGGTTAACTTATTAAATTCATTTAAAAAATGTTTTTATAAATTTTTAGTGCATTAGTATATAAAAGCTATGGTGATTAAGTAATAAATTTATAATTCATTTCTAAATTAATAAAAAATTAAAATAATTTTATTCTTATATAAGAATTATATTGTTACATATTACAATTTAATTTTTTATAAAAGATACCCGCGAATCTCTTTTGTTTATACTAAATTTCGGGACACTTATATAAACGACCCTATTGTCTTGACAAAAAATTTTACGAGACCCAAATTTATAAAAAAAATGAATAAATCATTTGAATTTTAATATAAGGTTAAGTAAGCTTCAAAAATCAGAGAAAAGTAAAATAAAAAAATCATTATAATAACTATTTATTCTTTTATAACTCCCATAGATAAAGTTTACTTAGTAAAATAAATTGATAAAATGTACAAAAGTATTAAGTAATTTGAATGGCGACCCTACTTTAATGTTAAATCCTATTAACCAAATGACGAAAATCTTTTACTTTGCGACTCTGTTTTGGATTGCGACCATAAGTTTGAGAGCCTCTGTACTAGGCTAGCAACGTCCCCAATAATACCTTACAATAATTTATTATAAATTTATAAATTTTTTTTAATCAAGCGATATAAAATAATAGTAATGATTTTTTAAGTGTGACAATTTAAGAACTTTAATGTGACATCATTGTTAATACATATTTAAATGCCTAAATGTAATAAAAGTAGTATGTTGCGACTCTTAAGTCATACGTCTTATTCTTAGCTGATTACTTATCACAACCACTTATAGTTCATATTCCGTTAACGATTTCCTTTTGCTTATTATTTTATTATTAATACTCATTTATACTTAAAGTCTATTTAACAAATTTAAGTCTTTACATGTTATTAATGTATTTAAGCACATAATGTCTCTTATTAATCTGTCATCCGTATTCTAGCATTAAGATACAACAGATTAGCATCTATACAGTTCGCATTGCTTTTAGCATTAAAATAGCATTTCTTAAGTCTTTCGACATCATTGAAATAGTTAGTATTTCGCATCATAATAGTGTAAAGAGTTGAATATATATTTATGTATTATTTTTTATTAACGTTGTAAATTATTTAGAAAATTGTAAAATGTAAAGGAAACTGATTGTTGCTAACATAAAAATATTTTATGTTATGATTTTAAACTTGACAAAATGTGTCAATTGATATCCTTTTTTAGTCGTTTATCATTATTAATTTGATATGTTTTAAAATAAATATTTTATGCAAAATTAAAACTTGTAAGAATTATTGTGTTTAAAGTTTGTTTCGGTTCATTTACATTGGAGGTTCTGTAGAGGGATTCAGCAGTACAGAGCATTGGACCGGAAAGTTTAAACTTGAAGAGTCGCAAGCTCTAAAGGAATTGAGCGCGATTACTGAGAACAACCAATCGCTTATTCTTCAGCTTAAATCCTGAACCCAGAAATCTGAAAAGGAATTGAATTAAATTCACCACAATATACTATATGTTTAGAGTAATATATTTAAATATATATAAGTTACTCATTAGTTGAAATTTCTTTTAATTTAATTTATTTTGTTTCTCTTTTTTAAACTAATTACTAAATTATTACTTTTATAAAGTCTAATTTAATCGTATATAAAGAATTTGAACGTGTCAAGAATTTTTGTATAGACCCGGGATGTGATCTGACTTTTGGAGTAAAACATATAGCTTTCGAACAAACACTTTCTAGTCATTTTAGAGCTCCTTGGTTACATTAAATAGAAATTGTTTGAAGTTTCTGAAAATTAATAAATATTTTCCCAGACTAACTTGGTGTCCAACATTATCTATTATGAAAATTACCCCAAATCAAAATTCAATTACTAATATTTTAGATGTACCAATAGAGGACTTTCATTCACATATACAATACTACTGATTTAAATGTAAGATTTACAATTTTAATTTCGTTCATATTGGAGATGCTCTAAGATATGTCCATCACGTACACCATTATTTAATGATTGTATGCGATATTTTTATTCTCAGTAAAAGATTATTTACAGAAAATTTAAGGAATAAGTTTAAATCCAACCGAATACGATTAATAATGATAGATATTGACTTTTCAAATGATCGTTTCGATACCGCTGTTTTCAAAACATATTTTTGTTATTTTAATGATTGCGACAATCAAACCCACAATCCTCACAACAAGGAAAACACATCCTGCAACTCATTTTACAAATGAAACTAACGAATATTATCAACAATGATTGATAAATTTCTTAATTATCACGAAGACACCTATAATTATTATAGATTAAAGAAACACTATTCTTTTAAAAAATATTAGAAATACTATTTAAATTGTTATTCGTTTGAGAGTTTTATCAGAATGAATTTTGCTATCGTCTGGATTTTACGGGTAATCCAGATAAAGAAATAGATGGTATAATTCCATTCAACTTAATTTTCGTGCTCAAGAGTATGAACAAAAAATTGAATGTTCATCTGCAATATAAATCTTGGTTTTGTTTTATGTTAAAATTAAGATTTTACGATTTTAATGGAGTTGCAAGACATCTTGTGGTTTATCATTCAGTAACGAAAAAATGGTAAATGCTTTCTGTTCGCGATTATTTTTGAAAAATTTAGAAGAATTTTTAATAATCAGTATGAGTTATGGGTATGGCTCTAAAATTTCGGTCAGGAAAAAGTTAAAACTCCATCGGTTATCAGTTAGAAATTTAGTATAATTTCAATTAACTCATTTTATTTATAAAGTTCAAAAATTTTTTCTTTGCTACTTTCCTGTGGGCCCAGACCCTCACATCTATCAGAAAAAATTGGGTCTCTTGGGGGTGTTGGGCTCCTTGAGGGGTTGAGTTGGAAAACTCGAAATATTGATTTAGAATTTGCACTCATTTTTCAAATTTAAATTACCGTAATTAAATTAAAAACAAATAATAATAAGCAATAATAAATGTAAATTATTTATAACAATAGGGTTTTTCATTATACTTCATAAAACTCGGTTAAAATCGTGAATTTAATATATTTTGGTTAATATCATCAAAATAAGTTTTTGATTAAAAAAAAATTATATTTTTAATCATTATTTTAACACAAGTAACGCAATAAACTTGTTTAAACGATGTTCCAACTTATAAAACTTGTTCGGTTAAAACCGATTTTTCCGAGCCCTAGTTATAGGTAAAGTGAGCATCAAATCACTCAATACGCTTTAACCACTTAATCCCGCATATATATCGAATAGTAACTACAGTACTATAAGTTAAAATTAACAAAAAATATTTAATGCACAAAACTTTTGGCTACTCTATTGAATTAACTCAGAATATACTACAAACTGAGCTCATTATGAATGTTCATTCTCTTTCTTGTTTAACTTAATTATTTCATCTTTCTATTTGTCAAATTGATTTAGATTTAGTATAATATGGTTATTTAAGCAAAATTCTGAAAAATTTGTAAGAAATTATGTAACTAAGCTTCGATAGTTATGTAATTATATTAAATATATTAAAAGTTACTGATTTTGTGAAAGATATGTGTATTTTGATTAGCGGTTTAGAGGATTAATCGGGGTTTTTCAAAATAAATTTGAATCACCAAATACCTTATATTAAAAATATTTAGAACAGTAACAGAATAGACAAAAATACACGATATTTAAACGTGGTTTAACAGCACGCCTGTAAAGCTTTTCTAAAATATAGCTGTAGTACTTTAAGAAAGTAAAATGAAACAGAGCTCAATCTATATATTTAAACATCGTTTTGTGTTTTATATTTTTGAAACAATAATCTCAGCATTTTAATGCGTTCAAGAAAAATAACGAAATATTCGATTGACTATCAATATTTTTCTAACCTATTTTTTGAAGTTAAATCAATTGTATTGATAAGAACACTTACAGGTGTGTTCGATAATATTCCTTTTTATTTTTTCTTATCTTAACTTTACGTGTACTTTTAAATTAGAAAAGTATTTACGCAATGAAAAAAACGTGTAATTTTTAGTTTTTATACTAATAAAAAGCTATGTCTAATTTGATAGTGTTTTTTTCTTTAATTGCGCTTTTATTCGGAACTATCTATGCTTTCGACTTTAGGACATGGATGAGTATTGGAAGAAAGTATTGCAAAGGCGATACCGATCAAACAAAACTTGAAGAATTGCTTAAATGCGATCAAAAAATTTCGGAAGCGGTAAGAATCTATTAAATAATTTTAATGTCACAACAAGTGTTTTATTTTAATGATAAAGATCCGAAATACGAGCAATAATTGTATATAAAACTAGAGCTATAAATGGCTTCAAAATTTTGCCAAAATAGCATTTAAAAATGGCATTTATTTGTTAAGAATTTATAAATTAGTGAAACTATTATCAAAATTTTTCAGAGTATAATTTTAAATTGTTACCGTCTTTTCCATAAATAATGGACCAAATATAACTTTAGTAACTCTTAAATAAAAAATTTTAAATAATTTATAAATAGATCAAAATAAAGAAAAGATTTTTTTGAATTTATTAAAATAATTTTTAAGAAATGCACAAAATTCATTAGATTTAAACGATAATTTTTAGAATAATGAATATGTAAATACGATAATTTTAAGTAAATATGCAAAATAGTTTTATTTTTAAAGTTTTTATCATTTAAAAAAGCATTTAAATTGTATAAATTGAGTTATAGCGACTCCATTTTATGTTAATCGAGTGTATATATCAATTATATGCACTTAACTTATCAAATAAAAAAGAAGCAAATGCTATGATTTTGGATCTCAATTTATTAGTAATTATTAAATTTTTTTAATTTAAAATCATAGCGCAGAAATGTGTTGTCAGAATGCATGTGGGAAGTGAGGGCTAAACGATTGAACGATCAAACTCCAGTAGTTTGTCAATATTATAATTTAGAAACACTTAGATATCATGTAAGTGAACATATAATCATAAAAAATATAAATTTCAGATTACAATTGAATAATAATAATAAGTAGTGTTGTATCGCTTTTTGAATTTTAATTAAAAATCAAAATATATTTTGAATTTTGATTTTGATTAATCGAAA
>JAQGAW010002624.1:0-14645 GCA_034698025.1 Phthiracarus crinitus | reverse complement strand
GAAATTGATTCTGAAGTAAATATTGTGCCGCATTAATGATCGTATCATTAAGCCATTCATCCTTTGAATGTATGATATGCTTATCTGATTGCGATAATACGAATTCGCCATACTTTTTCCACATTTGATGATCAAACTCTTCATTTTGAACGATATCTAACTTTTTATCGCAACTTCTATTTTCGCGCTTAAATCTGAACTCACAAAAACCGAATCGATTTTCTCTATTTTCACGCAATAAATTTATTTTTGGTGGTTTAGGAAGTGGTGGTCGACCTGGTCTTCTAACTCTATCATTCATTATAATCAATTATAATACTAATTAATATCAATTTTTTCGGAAATAACGTTTAATAAAATTTAAACAATTCATTTATCATATAAAATAATTACATGTAATTAATTCCTCCTTTAAACCTAAATATATGCGTAAGCATTGTTGTTATTGTTGACTATTATAGTTTTAATATATTGTTACATAAGCGTACATCTTAATTACATCAATTAAAATTCCTCACAATTTTCTCACGCAATGCTGTTGTTTTAGCAAATAAATATTATCAAAATCATTTGAATGATCAAAAGTATTATGTTTCAAATATGCATACGAGTTATTAATATTTGTCTGCGTATATAAAACTATGTGCATAACAACATTGAGAGTGTGGTATTTAGTTAATAGTTTCGATAACTAACTGTTCATTATTAAAACTTTTATTTCAAGTAAACCCAAAATCATGAATAAACTGTTTCTATTATTAAGTTTGATGAGCGCCGGAATAGTGAAAACGCGAGAATATACGCCATCAACCAGTATGTGATTTAATATTGTATTTGATTGAATTAAATAAATCTAATTTCCTAAATCTATATTATAAAACTCATTGTAAATTAACTTATAGCTGATATATGGGACAATACAGAGCCTTACGATAACACTGATGTTTATGAAAATACTGGTAATGATGAAAGCGCTACTTTTGAAGATCAATTGATTCAATACTCAAATGAATTTGTAAGTTTAGATCCGGAAAACGAAGAAAATAAATGTAAGGAAATGGAAGTTATAGTATCAACGGTTAACAATACGAGTATTAGTATATCATGCATTGACATCGTTTGGTGGTATATTCAGGAAAATGATGGCTGCGTTGTTCGGTATAAGACAGAGAATACTGACGAGGAATACAGATTCGTTGAAATTAAAAATGACCCCAAATATGATAATATTTATATTTGCATCGATAAAGATATTAAATCAAATACAACGTATGAGTTTGCAGCTAAAAGTTTACTCTCTAATTGCGATAATTGGAGTGATAGTGTTTATGTTACCACTAAAATTTAGATATTCAAGAAAATGATTTTTAAAAATATTTTATTAAATATAAATTAAATTAAAAATTAAATTCAAATATTCGATTCAATAAGCAATTATAATCAACTTATCTCTTAATTCTATCAAGAAGTAAATTAGTGTAATCTTATAATAATTTTCAAAATATCTGTTATAAATTCAGTTTTGAAAAATGAAACGTTTAAATATCAGGATTAATTATGAAAATAAATTTTCAAGTTAATCTATATTAAGTATATTGAATTAAATAATTAAATCATTTATACACGAGAATAACTTTCTAAAATAAGACAAAAAATTCGTGACAAAAAAGTATTAGTAGTATAAAAGATATATTTATTAGTAATTATAAAAAGAGCAAATCAAAATTACAATTCTTTTTAGGCGTTTTAAATAAAATTCACAATCTTTAGGAACGTTTATTTGGTTTTAAAATACTTATTATGTATACTTATTATTTAATTTATTATATTTTTTATATAAAATTAAAGATTTTCCTGAATATATTGTCTCTAATTATTATCTCATTCTAATTTTGTAACAAATTAAAGATTTTATAAAATGCTTAATAATGTTTTTTATTTAACTATCAAATACAGAAAAAAATTAATTGATAGATATTATATAATAGATATTAATTGAGTTAAAACAAAACTTGTTTTCATTAATTATAAATAGTTAATGTGTTTTGAACAGTAACTTACTGTACAAAACTCTATAATGTATGCAATAATTAGTTATTTAATAATAATAGGGTATATTACTGTATAGTACGGTATAGTCTAGATCTGTTTACAGGTATAGTTAACACATGTAAACGATGCATATTTATGAATTGTTTCGAATCGTATCGTTAATCCAATCAATGTATTGAGAAATACGAACGAATACAGTTCGTTCTTGAGGACACGTACGTTCATTCCCTTTATAGTATGACGTCGAAGTAATACCGATCAGAACTGCTCTGTTGTTAACGTATTGAAACAATGGACCGCCAGAATCGCCCTGAAATCAATCAAACCAAAAGTTTTTCTGTCAATAATCAGTCATTATTTATCTTTCTTTATCAAAACATTTTGTTAAACATTTCTGTAGAGAAAAAATGATTGATTTGTTAAAATTTAATTTACTTATTGGACATTAGAATTATACCATTATTTTAAAATGGATAATATTTCGAGAGAGCTCTCTATTTTATCATCAGATCCTATACTGTCCAGTAATTTTAAGAAAATACTGACAGCTCGTGATGGATATATTTAATAAAAAGCGATTTGAATGAAATCAAGTTTACTAAAACTGCATTTATTGCTTCCATTAAAGGATTAAAGTTTCGTTTCTTCAAAATTCAAAAAAGTTAACAGTTCTCATCTAAATCATGACTTAAACTGAATCGTTTTTAAGTTAATAAATCCGATTTAGTAAACTTTATTTCATTCAAACATCGTCTTAAGCCCAGAAACGTTTAACAAAAGTTGAGTTTTCAAACTAAATTTTAATAACTATACGGTAATTAAGTTTAAAGAAAAATAATACAAAAGTTTCAGTTCCTATAAACAAAGATCGGAAAATGTATACAGTTTTGTCTTTTTGGGAACTTTGGAGACAAATGAGGACAATGTCTCCATTTTCCGATCTCTGCCTCTAAATTAGAGTTCGCTGATTTAATATTTAATTTGTGAATGTTTGCTACCAATAATTTAGTTCATACCTGACATGAGGAATCATCATTCTTCGACCTATCACTGTAAATATCCTGTGATGTATAATCAGTTTTATCGTTTCCAAACGGTTTAATCCTAATGAGTCCAATTTTGCCAACTTTTGTTTCGGCTTTGGTTTTAGTCTTATGTGTACCATAACCTGCAGTTATAGCCCACTCATAGCGGGTGTTAACCACGTATTTTTGTGTTAAACAAATCCCGTTTATATAATAAGCCGCATCCGATCCTTTGAATTTAATGTCTCTTCTCAACTTCAATAAACCGATATCATTAGATGGATAACCACCAGATTTAACGTATTTTTTATGAATGTGTTCAGGATTTAGCGTATAATGTTTGTGTTTAATTTTCTTTTCGACGTGGAATTTTTCACTTACAATACTTTTAGTTTTTTCATCTCTATAATTAGCAACTACTGTATAATCTTTAACATTTCTGTAACAATCAAGTAAAAAAACAAGCATTATTTTCACATTGGCTTAAATAATTTAATATTTAATAATTAATTATATGTATTTAATTATCGGTCAGATAAAAATTATAAAATCGGTGCTCATATTTAGTCAGAACCTAAATGTTTTCACATAAATTGAATTCAGTCACATTCGGTTAATTATCACATTTTACGGAAATTGATTTTCTATTTTTGGAGGTCATATTCTGTCTGAATGCACTTACAACCTTATATACAGTACTATATGACCGATAGTAAACTACAATTTGACATGTATGATGTCGAATAAATTCTGGTTCAAAGAGTAAAACCAATGGTCCTTAGTATAACTGATTAGTGATGCAATGAAAATCGTTCGAAAAATTGTTTGAAAAATTTTACATTTAATTACAAAAATATTTTATTATACACAATACTTTAAGTCTTTACACTAAATAAATTTTTAATATTTTCAAAAATGAGTTTTTGTTCTTAAAATTAATTTTTTAGCATTTACTGAAACAATAAATATTGTAAATTTTTCACTCGTTATAACTTTACAACGAAAAAGAATTCAAATAAAGTATTTTTTTGCGTAAATAAATAAATTTTAACTACCTTTTTAGTATTATTTTATGAAAATTTGTGAAAATAGAAAAATCGTTTAAAACTTTTAAAATCGTTAGATATTTTTAAAAATCGTTTGATTCGTTTACTTAAACTTCACTTATTTGGAATTATTAGGACCTCGTGTCTTGTTTTTAATTAAAATTATTTAATTTTAATACATTGGTTAATTAACGATTTTGATTGCCTATTAATTAGTTACTAATATATTATTGTATAGGCTAATAAAATTATTCTATGGTCAAAGCTCTCTTATTATTATAGGTGGTATAATATGTACGTCTTAACTCATATTTTTGTTTCATTGATTCCTTCTTCAACTAAAATACTTCTGTATTGTTATAAATTATTTCTATTAGAAATTATAAAAATATTTACAAGTAATCTTTTAAACAATGAGCAGCCGTTAAAATCCAGCGTTCATTTAAAATAACAGCCGAACATAATTCAGTCGATTGTGATTTACTAATTTAATTAAATTCAAATATATTTTAAAGTTAACAATTTTTTAAATTTTAAATTGAGAGAGAATTGAGTGAAAGAACGAGTGATTAAAACAAAATAAATCCTATAAACCTGCCAGAAATAGTATCTATACGAACAAGAAACGGATATTCTCCAGATTTTCTGTCTCGACCTCCATATATGTTCGCCAATTGTTTTCTTGCTTCTTCGCCATCACTAATCTTATGCCATTTAAAACATGAATCATAAGAAATATCTTTCACCAATGATTTGTAACCAATACCGCATTCAGAATTTGTTAAACCAGGATAGTGTCCAATCTTGGCGTGAACTGCCAGTGTTATCATTTGTTTAATTTTAAACACGCATATAATACTCACTAATACGAGTAAATATGAGTTAATTTCAATTTTAATAGTTAAAGCAATTGAAAATAGTAATTGTAAGCAAAACTGTAATAAATTCATCTAAAAACGAGTTAATAGATTCAATGTAACCCTAATTTGTGAAATTTAAGTAAATTTATCAAAAGATTTTTAAAGTATTAAACTATTTTTGAAATTTTGAACATTTTTATATTAAGTAACTCTAAAAGTATGTTAATAAAAAATTAAGATATTTTTTAAGAAAATTAAAAATTTTAAAACAAATAGAGCTAATTGCGTATTTAGTTGCAAACTTTACAAAAATATACCGATACGTATAAATATATCATTTGTAGTATCTAGAGATTTACAATAAATATTATAATTTTATTAAACTATGGCTTATTTTATAACTGATTTTTGAATCTAAAATTAAAAGTTTTATTAAACGATTATTTCGATTGATTTTGCACTTCGCACCCTATTTTCAAACAATTTACAATTCTTTAGTAATAATAAATAAATAGTAATTAAAAGAAAAAACTTACATAGAGATATAAATAAGAATAACATTCGTTTGTACATTTTAAATTATGTTCATAAAAATAATTTAGTAAAATATGAATATTATTTGAAATTAAAATATCTTTAATTTAAAGCGTATATAATCTGTACGTTATAAGTAAAGGCCGGAATTTTACATAAAATAATTTTTGTTGTGGTTTGCCTGAATAAACTGAAAAGTTTTTTGTGAGTAATAATTTTTTAAAAAATTATTTTTATCATTTTGAGAAATTTTCATTCGAATTTTATGAGCTTTTAAGATCCCAACATCTATTCAAAATTTTTTAATCATGTTAAGAAATTTTTAGAACCTATAAAATTTTAATATTTTTATATTATAAACGAAGTAAAGTAATTCTCAAATTTGTATAAATAAATAAAAGTTTTTACCAATATATATTAATTGTCATAACAGCAGTAAAATATTATGTCCAATAACTTGTGCAGTAAAAAATATACGGATTGTATTAAAATACGGAACAGTATTCTCACATAAGAAAAGAAAATATTTTCCGGGCTTTAATTATAAGAATTGGGAAAAATGAAATTTAAGCCTTATCTGTGTATTCACTCGTTAACTTGAGAAGTAATAAAATACGAATTGAATATAACATACTTTATAATAACATACTCTACATATTTTCATTTCACAAGTTAATTATTCAAATTGCAATTTGTAAAAATAATATTAAGTGAGTGTAATGGGAGTTTAAATTTATAAAATAGTAAGCATTACGTTTTACCAACAATAATGTGAATTTCTCTAATAATTTAATTTAAATAATAAAATTTAAATAATAAAATTATTAATAGATTTTTGAAAAATTTGAGTTAAATTGATTGAAGCAAAAACCTAAGATAATGTCGCAATACAACCCAAAATCCTATAATGTCAAACCACCACATACTCGTCAAGAATCGGCCAAATAATAAATCTACGCTCAGATCGCACTTTCAACACCAATAGTGTTCCGCTTTATTTTTTGTGTTGTCATTCATTTATATTATAAACTTTAAAAATATTTATTACTTTAATAAAACAAGACAAGACGATCAATTCTAAAATTATTTTATTCATAATTCATAATTTAAATTCTAACAGCCGGTAATATTATTAAACAACCAAATCGTGTCATTACTTCTACCCGAACAGAACATATTCTCGGTTTGCGTCGAAAGTGTCGCTTTCTCTTTAACTAACCAAACATTTCTACAATCACTGCAATTTAAATTATGGCCATTCAAACTCAACTTATTTCTCTTATCTGCGACAAAAAACGGACGAAAAACCTTCTCCTCTAAGTAATCAATTTTATTATTGTCGAGATTAAGCCAAATCGGTCGCTGAGTGTTAGTGAATACAGCCAAATCAAAACTGCTTCCATTTAATTGATTGTCGTTCAGATATATTTTCAGCGTTTCGTTCGACGCGTCCGCGAATTCAAATGCATTGCTACTGACATGTGTGATCATCTGTTGCCCAAGATTCAGGTTAATCATACTTTTCAATCCATAAAAAGCGTAGTTTCCGATACTTGTAAGCGTACCCCTGTTTGAAACTCCATCCAAATTAAACGCTAATTTCTCGCATTTAGCCATTGTGTTATTAGCGAACGCTCTGTTTGGTATAAGCTTAATATTGTGATTTAGAAACACAATTGATTTCACATTAATCAACGAATTTAGAGCAGAAAAAAACTGCGGATAATCGGATTCAGACATCGCATTATATCCTTCGTAATAGAACTTAACCGTTCGTTTTTCGCTGCCATCAAACGCGCCACTACTGATGTGCTTAATACTAGTAGCATTTTCGATATAAATTTCGTCAAAACTTAGGCCACGGAACGCGTAATCCTCTAATTCGGTGATAGCTTTGTTTCGCAGCTCGATATTTGAAAAGTGTTTTTCTGGTTCGTGAGTTTCCGATAAATAGTCGCTAATTCTCTGCAGTGTTGTGGTTAAGTTAAACTTTATGTTTCCGTTGTCACACCTTATTTCACTGTCGATGCCATGATATAGCGTACAGTTGCATGGATTGGTGATCTCGAATGGTGGACAGTGTGCTGTGTAGTTGTTATAAGGGAATGGTGTGGTTGTCTTAACTTGAGTAAGAACTAAATTGATTTCTAGTAAAAATAATAAACTTATGGCTAACTGATATGAAAACATAATCAATTCAATTATTTTTTAAAAACTTTAACACATTATATGTTATTTTAAAAATATCCTGAAATGTTTTGAGACGTGTCTTAATCTCATTATTTGATTTTGAAATAACGTAGCTTTTATCGCGTGAAAGTTCGCAGATGAGCTGATTTCTGAGTTAAATTATTATTAAATGTTTTGTAGTTTATAATTATATTTAATAAATATGATAGCAATAATTATTAATAAAAACATATTAGATTTTCTAATAGTAATAAGACGATAAAGGAATATCTATATTTCATAAATTTATGTTATGTATTTAAAGTCTATTGAAATTTATTGAATTAATCTAATGAACTCAGATTTTAAAATAAACCGAATCTTTAAAAAAGACCACATTGAACTTAAGTAACTCTAATAAAAAAATTATAAATATTTTGAATCTTTTCAATTTAAATTCAGTATGTATAAAGATTTTTTTTAATAAAAAATATATGGGTTTCATAAAACTTATTATATTTAAAAGACAACTAAAATCGGATTATGAAAAAATGGTAACTAAAATAGCAATAAGGCGATTATAGCGATTATTATTTAAAATAGCAAAAAAAAACAGAAGTTATAAATGGAAGTTAAAACGACTTCATAGTATGTGATTGTAGTTTATAATTCAATTATTTTTTTCTAACTTTTGAAATTTAAAAGTAGCAAATGCTATCATTTTGGATCTCTAATTATTGCAATTTATTAGTTTGTTATAAATAGTTAAATAACATAGATATTAATTAATTATTACTTTAGTAAAAAGTAAAATGTTTTCATTAATTTTTTTCACTGAATGCATTTAATATTTCAATAAGAATTAAATTTAACAATTAAGGGTTAGATAAAAATTCTATTTCACGATTATTATTAAAGATTTAAGCATTTCTGGCATACCTTAATTGAAAATATATATAACACTATAAAATAAAAAATATACACAAAGAAATATAAAATAAAAAACCATTAAACTTATCGAGTTATGATTGCAATAAAAAAACTTTAATTTATATTAATGTTTGAGCACGGATTAAATATTAATTGAAATAAGAATAATTTTAATGAAAGTTACGTCATTAATATAAATTTTAAAACGCATATAATATTTAAAATGAAGTAATTTTTGATTGCTTGTGCTAAATAATTATTACAAAATTCATTTCACTGAATAACAAAAAACTTTTTAAACTCGTTAACTACTAATTTCCGTACGCGTACGTAATCCGGATAATGAGACACTAAATGCAATTTATAAAACGCGATTTTTGTTTTACTGTTATACAGTGGTTGAAACGTTTTTATGAAATATGGATGATTACTAGCTTTAGAAGCAGCTAAAGTAGTGATCGTTGAATTAAGATATGGCGCACCAATATATGGGATACCGTATCCATATATGTTGCTGAAATCATTGTAGTCATCAATTAACTTAATCTCGTGTTGTGTGCGATTCAATGCATCAGTTATCGTTTGTATTTCTTTATTTAGCTTTGTTTCAGTTTGCGCATCATTTGACTTCGCAGAAACTCCATGATCATAAACACCCAGCCATTCATCATTATCGTTATAATTTAAAGGCGCTATTACTTTCTGACGGTAATACGGTTGTGGTTGTTGTGCGTTCAAACCATTATTAGGTCGTATTACATCCCATTGATTGTGATTCGGTGGATGCCATTGAATGATTTGATGCGGATTGTAAAAATGAGTTCGAACATAACCCGCACTACCAATACCATACTCATAAAAGTTTTGGAAATCCTGTGGTTTATAATCCGTGTAAGGAAATCCGTACTTTGGAAAACCAATGTTGTTATATCTCCAAAGAAGTCCATCAGAAGGGATGTTTGAGTTTATTATTGAGATTGGAGTCGATAAGATAATAATAAATAACTAAAAATATAAATCAATATGAGATTAATCCAAAGAAATTATTTTTGAAAAATTGAGAAAAAAACATATACCAATGATTTAAATAAAAACATTTTTTAGTCTTTAGAAACATTTAGTGTGTTTTTCAATCAATATAAGATTTTTTATAAATGATTTATAACTTCCAAACTCAATCTTAAATATCCAATTTACAGCCTTATAATACCGAAAATTGTAGCCTTGGGTTTTTATCTGCAAACATATATTTTATTAGCACAAATACATTGCTAATTAATTATATTTATTTTGCTATACAAAATAAGATTAAGAGATTTAGTTTAAAGGACAATAATAAAATTTAATGCTAAGCCATAAACATTTTAAAATTAGCCAATTTTCATACAATATTTCGTTTAATTTGATTACAAATCTGACAACTATAATGAGCTTTTGCTCTTATATTTCCAAATTGTGTATATTTCTGTTTAATTATAAAAATGCAGCATATATTTATTTTATTTTTTAATAACATTTTATTGCAATCAAAGATTTTCCTGCTCTCTTTTGAACTTCGTTATTGACCGAAAACTAATAAATTCAGAATAATTTTTAATTATTATTTAAATTTATATTTTTAAATGCATTATTTTAGGTATCTTTATTTAAACACAGAATTAATACCAGAATTGGTAATTTATGTTGACTACATAAAGTTTAATTGAAAACAACTTAATTAACAATTGATCATACGATTTAAAAAATTCGATAATAGATTATAAAAGTTTGATTATTAATGGTCTCAACTTAAAAATAGTAAAAGTAATAATCAAAAAATGTAATGTTATAGAACTTGAATACACTTTGCGAGTGATTTAAATTAAAATAATCTCCATTGTGTTTTTGAATTCTCGCAAATATTAATTCCTAAGTAACTGAATAAAATGCTTTGTTGCCGATTATTGCAAAACACATCAAAAGATGATGCAGCGGTGGTATAGCGATATGGTGTTCGTTGTCCATAACGGTATTCGTTTCCATAATATGTAGAGCTTAACCCATCATAAATGCCGGTGGCTTTCGTTTCATATCGATAAATGTTGACTGCTGTTGATATAACGAGCAGAGATGAAAAAATTATTAGAATCTAAATGAAATTTAGTTGTTATTTTAAAAATCTATAATTGTACTTATATTTACCGAATAGTGGTTCATGTTTTGAAACACTGAATGATCAGAATCAATAAAAGTGTGTCAAATGAATCTTCTTTTATACCATTAAACGAATCTTGAAAATCTGGTGAAGCCATGAATGGATTGATAGCAACTGAACATATTTATAATTATTAAAAAGAGGTTTCAATGTGAAATTGAAAAACCAAAGAATCGATAATTTGGTTCATTAATTTTTTCGATATAAAAACATAATGTGAAAATTTAATTTTAGGAAAAAATATACGACATTGAATAATAGTAAGTAAAAATACGATTCGCATATTTTCAATATTTTCATGTTAAAATCATTTAATGAAATAAAAACGTATAACAAAAATAATTTGTGATTTGGATCTAGTGATTCAATTAGAGTAATAATTAAATTTAATATATTAAAACATATTTATTAACTAAATTTAAACTTAAGTAAACATAGTTTAAAAACTATTTCTTTTAGTTTTGTAGATGTTTTCAGTTAAACATATAAAAATAAAAATTTTATACTAAATTTAGTTCAAGTTTAAATGACAAATAAATTTATTATGATTGAATTTCTATTTGAGAATTTTTCGAATACAGTAATTAAAATGCATTGAAACAAATCTTGAAATAAATAAATAAAATTAATTAAAGACAGGGAATAATAAAAAATTAGTTACAAATAGTTATTCCTAATCTATTAAACAACTCTCGCTGATGTTCATCACTACATGGATCAATCGGCTTATGTGTGGTTGTAGTGGATATTGTAGTTGACGTTTTAGTGGATGGTATAGTGGATGCTATAGTGGACGTTGTAGTATCCACTAACTGAGCGATCCTAAAAGAGCCAGCTTTATCATACAATTTGGCATTATCTCTCCTATTATAACCGAAGATAGTACTTCTATATGGAGCTTTGTATCCATCATTTTTATCAAAACCCGGTAAACCAGAAATTTTACAGACATTTATTCTCAACCTATCAAATAATTCTCGTCTATTCGGGTCACAAAAGCTAACGGGTTTAGAAGGAATATTATGAATGTCTTCGTGATGTGGTGTCTCAATAAAGTCTTTGCAAATATTTATACCCAGTTTATTAAACTTTTCTCGTTGATGTGCATCTTTACAAGCGCTATCCAGAGTAACACCGGGATTATGGAGCGGCTTGTGATGTGGTTTGTCTGTTTGATGTGGTATTTCCAATTCATCGCATATAGTTATACCGAGCTTATGGAACAATTCTCGCTGATGAGAGTGCTTGCAAGCGCTTTCTAGAGTATCTCCGCGTTTATTATGAGACGATTTGTCAAAAAGCGATAAAACATAGTGATCATAATCTTTACAAATATTAATACCTAATTTATTAAGTAAGACAATCTGTTGCTCATTTTCACAATAGCTCTTTAATACAGTTATAGGATCAGTATGGGGTCTAATATAGTCTTTGCAAATATTTATACGATGTTTGTCAAACAACTCGTGGTGATGCGAGTCTTCGCAATAACTATCTAAAATAGCGCTCGGATTTGGTTTATTATTTAAAGGCACTTTATAGCCGTCTGTTTTGTCAAAACCAGGCAATACAGCAACTTTACAAACATTTATGCGTAATTTATCGAACAAATCGCGTTTATTCGGATCATTGCAATAGCTATGTCTTCCAGTCGAAGGTGTTTGATGTTTCAAAGCAAACTCTTTACATATATCTATACCCAAACTGTCAAATAATTTGCGCTGATGAGCATCGTTACACACATTATGCAAATTTGACGGATTATCATCACGTGGTTTATGACTGAATTTGCATATATCTATGCCTAACCGATCAAACGAATGACGCTTATGTGGATCATTGCAAATCACGTCAATAGCGGTAGAATTATAACTGGATTGTGGTTTATGGTGATCGTAAGACGCAACATATCTGGAATGATGTGAATGGTGACGATATGGCACACCATAGCCATAAATGTTACTCATATACGGAGAGCGATGATAGCTGTCTGGTTTGACATAATGCCTGAGTCCGATACGATGTTTAAGTCGATAGTGTAGCGCACTATAGTTGAATCGCGGATATTTATCAGGGATTCGTATTCCATAGCCATAGACGCTTTCGTGGTATGGTATACCATAACCGTTGTTTTCAATATATGGTACTTTGTGGCCGATATGTGCTGGAAACTGGATTTTTCGATGACTACGTCTGTTATGTGTTTTTGATCCACCCGTTGATCTTCGACCAGCTTGTGATATCGAAATCGTCATTGATATTAGAATTAAGATCTAAGAAATTGATTAATATAACAACATTTAGTAAAATGTTTAAAATAAATTAATTACTTACCGGAATATTAAAATTCATTTTTATTTGGATTTTTTTAACTTTTATTAATTAGTAGTTAAATGTTTAAATATAAAGTATTAATTGAATATAAGAGAGTTTTAGTTAATTATTTCACAAGTTTATTTATAAAACGCATTTTACATTATTGATGTATTTATAGCCTTTGTATATAAAATCCTTGTAAGATATTATTGGGAAAATTTAAAAATAAAAGTATTTTATTATTATTGTTCAGGAAGTAAATTTATTTATCACTGGTTTTATTCCTAAACACTAAGTTTGAAATTTATAAACACTGTCCACATTTTTGTCATTGGTATCATTACTACAATAAACTTTCTCATTTAATTAATAAATCGCAATTTTTGATATTATTCCCATTATTTGCTAAAAGTCTGTTTAGTTCTAACAGGCGTTTATCTGTAAATACGAAAAAATAAAGATTTCAATGATTTAGACAGAAAAAACACAGAAAAATTCAAAGATAAAACATTTTTGGAAAACACGGAAACTATGACTAAAATGCTATTTTTTATTTTATTTGGGAAAACAGCTCAATAATCAGATAGATATTATTTCATAAAAATAAACATTTAAATTAAGTTTTTTTAATAGATTTTTAAATAGGATTTTTTAAAACTTTTTAAATGATTTAAAATGTAAAAGACATGAGATTTTCATTGTATAGAAAAACAAATAAACGATAATTATAAATAATTTATTATATTCAATATCATTTTAAATTCATCTAAATCTTAGATTATGAGTAATGGTAATTTTTTTTGTAAATAAATTTCATTTAATTTAAAATAAATATAGTTTTTTCACATAATAAATCAAAATTACACTTGTAATCAGAATTGAATTTTAATGGTTTACAAGTGTATAGCCATTAAGCCTTCAGCAAAGATGTTGTAAGTAGTTTCAGAACAAAATTGTATGCCAACATGTGTGTAATAAAACATCAATAGTAATGTATCGAACTTTTCCACAATAGGAATTTGATCGGTTTTCAAACCCCTAAATCACGTTTTAATTAGAGTTTTAAAAGTTTTGATTAGTTTTTTCCGCGTCCTTAACTCTAGAACTATCATTTTTCCATTTACATTGTGCCCCTATTTTTTTATGTTTAGCCAGAATATAACCTTAAAAATAAAGGCTTATGAAAAAGATATAATTGTCTTTAATATGCTCTGGTAGTATGTCAGAGCCATAGCAGCATGAAAAATCTAAAACAAACTTTTTGTGATAAACTTAAATAGCTTAAACTTCATTTTTACATGACTTTTAACAAAAATTGAAAAAATCATTCGGTTTCAGATATATTTTTATATTTTAGTTTTTATTGAAGTGAGCTTTCATCTTAGCGCCAGTTTTCTATAAATTATATGTTAAAAATTGATGATTTAAACTTTGTTAATTAATAATGATGAGAATAAGCTCAAGCTCAGACCAGCTAGCTTAAGCTAGCTCAAGCTCACTGCAAAGCTCAATTAATCTA
>JAQGAW010002623.1:0-14645 GCA_034698025.1 Phthiracarus crinitus | reverse complement strand
TTGGCATATGCCGTTTTTACACAGTATAGTTCGTATTTTATGGCATATACCGTTTTTTCACTCTATGATTCGGATTTTTTGGCATATGCCGTTTTTTCACTGTATGATTTGGATTTTTTGGCATATGCCGTTTTTTACTGTATGAAAATTTATAGAAATGAAAAAAGTTCATTGTTGAAAAGCAAAATATTATGAAAATTAATTAAAAACTTATATAAAATTAAATACTTTTTGGCATATTCTGTTTTTATAAGTGGCATATTCCGTTTTTCGGAGTTGAATATTACACAAATATATTATAATAGTATATAATAACGAAATTAACAAAAAATATGAAAAATTTTGGTTAATCACAAAACCGCAAAGTCAGATATTACGACCGTTTCGATCTTATTTAAATTTTATATTTGATAATTTAGCGCATAAGTTATTTAAACTAAAATTTGATTCCATTTTATTCTCGACTATTTGAAATTGCAATGATATATAAATAATTTAAAAATGAAAAATTTAACATTTTTATTTTGATGGATTATTTTTTAAATTTATAAAATTTATGAAAAATTTTAAAGAAACTATTTGTTATAATAACATTAATTTATTTATTAAAAATTATATTAAACTTTAGCTAAACCTTTTTGTTATTTATTTGTCTAATATTCTTTCTTCATCATTAAAGTTATAATCAAATAATTTTAGATTGTAATTAAATAGTAGTTATATATTTGAAATCTTAAATACCTTTTTAAAGTGCGCAATCAATATGGGTATTGAAAGAACAACTTTATTTATTAGTAATAATGAGAATAAACTCACTAAGATGAGCTTGAAATAATTGAGCTTAAGCTAAAAAACTGTAAAACAATGAGATAGTTCTTCTTATATCATATTGCAATTGAGCTTTAGCTAAGAATAAACAAAATATTCAACTTGAGATTTATACTAATGAGCTTATTTGAATAAAATAATAGAAAAATCGTTTATTTTAATTTTTAGCTGACTTTGAAAATTCATATACAATTACTTTAATTATTAAAGGTTAACTTATTTCGTAATGCAAATAGTTTTGTTTCCATATGACTTTTAGAATTTCAATTGCATTTCAATTTCTATTTTTGATTTAATTTTTAATTAAATTGCATTTTAATTTCGATTTTAATTTTATTTTTATTTCAATTAGATTTCAATTAGATTTCAATTAGATTTTTATTTTAATTTATAATTAAATTGCATTTCCATTTCAATATTAAAAATGCTTCTAAATTCAATTACATTTTAATTTCAATTAATCGAAATGTAAATGGCAATAAAAATTTAGTTTCAATTTCAATTTTCAGCTTATAATAACGTTTTAAAGACAAATATCCACTGTTTAATTTTTAAAATTTATTGTTTATCAATTTTAATTCCATTTTCAAAATTTATTTTATTTTTATTGCATTTCATTTTCAATTTTCAAAACAAGCATAATTTCAATTCTATTTCAATTTCAATTTTTACTTAAATTTTTATTTCAATTGCATTTCAATTTTAATTAATCGAAATGCAAATAGAATTGTTTTTTAAATTTAAATTTCAATATTAAAAAATGGAAACAACACTAAATGCAAATCAAATTTTAATCAATTCAAAACATATTTCAGTGCAAATTAAGGATAATACAAAATCATTAATAATATTTAAACAAGAAAGAGTATGAAAATATATAAAATGCTCATTTGTGTTATTTTCAGCTGTTATTAATGTTCCTATCTTGTATTGATATAAATAGTGTTGTTTTGATTTTTGGAAATCAAAATCAAAATACAATTAAAATTGTAATTTTAACTAAAATCAAAATAAAAATACAATCAAATTAAAAAAACTTTCTGAAAATACAATCAAAATACAAATAAAATCTATAAATTTTTAATAATCAAAATCAAATTAAAAATCACAAATAATTATGATTTTAATTTTGATTTTTGTCAGAAAATCAAAATCAAAATAAGAAATATGATTTAAACTTTGATAAAATTCAAACTCAAAATACAATAAAAATTAAAATTCGGCAAAAGTAAAAATCAAAGTACAATCAAAATAGAAATTTTGACCAAAAGCAAAATCAAAATACAATTTAAATGCTTATTCTGTCCAAAATCAAAATCAAAATACAATCTAAATAAGAAATGTAAAAGCGAAACAACACTAGATATAAAAAATAACTTATAAAATGAAAACGATTTATTATTAAAGCTTTAATAATAAGTCTAAATAATAAATCCAAAATTTGGTTTACCATTAAATAAAAACTTATTAGTCCCAAACACCTACATACCTTAAAATATAAAATGCTAATTATAAACATTATTAAAACTTTTAAAAATTATTAAATTTACAGTTTATAGTTTTATAATTCTGAAAAAGGTGATTTAATACATATTTATTTGATCACTTTAAAAATAGGAGTTATTATATTTGTCATATATAGCCATTGCAGATGATTATATTCAGTAATTCGGTTTTTATTGTAATTCTTTATAGGTTTTAATTAGTATTTTTTTGATTTACTAAATAATTAACCATATTTTGTTTTAAAAAGCACTTAAATTTGTGTATTGATAATTTTGATTCAGTTTTATTTTATTTTCCAGTTTTATTTCTTAAAATATTTTATGAAAGGTTAATGAGTGGCCCTTACTTTTACACAATTTCCTATTAGCATATACTTAAACTAAAATTCATTAAAAATACTTTTAAATCTCCGTATATATGTTTAATTATAAAACTGGGTAACCTTAGGCATTAAATTACATAAAATACTTATTTTGAAGATATTATAATAAATTGGATAAGAAATTCGCTTAAATATTAAAAAATAAAATTTGTGAATAATTCATTTTCAAAAACTATAAATAATCAAACCTTTATAAATTTATCTGAAAAATTGTGGTATATAAACTGTAAATTATTTTTAAATACAGTTTTTTAACATGTTAGTAATCTTATTAATTAATTTAATGGATGAATTTAATAAAAGACTGAAATTTGTTTAATACAGTTTTGAATTTACTTTTAAAAGCAAAAGTTAAAGTTATAAAATATTTGACCTTTTACTTTATTTGCACATAGTTTTATGTAATTTTTTAATTTTGCACATAATAATTTCAATAATTGCAAATGTTTCTCGATTTCATCTAAGAAAACTAATATCTTTAGAAGAAAAGGAAATTTTATTTTAGACGAATATTTTCCGCTATGTTGTGGCATAATCCGTTATGGCATAATATGCTAAAATTTCTTTAGGCAGTGTAAAAAAAATAGAATTTAAACCGATTAATATGTGGCATAATCCGTTATATTGTACAATATTCAGTAATATTCAAATTTTTATAGCTATTAATTTAAGTTTAAATAAATTAAAATGGAAAAATACTCATTTTAGAGTGGCATTTGTCGATTTTAATAAACATCTATACTAATTACTAAATAACGAATATCTTTAGATATAAATTTTAAATAAAGATAACATAACGATAATAATGGTAGTGTGTAATATAATATAGAGAACGTCCAAAAACTATCTTAATTCAAAAATGATAAGTGATACATAATTACCGTATCGATCTTGTTTTAATTTATATTTAAAATAACATTATACATTCAAGCATAGCCCTTCTGTTAAATGACTAAATTCACTTTTTTGTTTTTTATATAACTTTGGCGTCATATGTCTGCTAAAATGTATCAAACAAGTCTGTTTTATTGCACGCTTAGGGGTGAGTAAGCGTCTATTTGTACATGATCGGTCTATTTGTTTAACAAAGCTTTTTTAAATGACATAATCTTAATGCTGCCGCCTCTCAAGTCGGTGTCTACTTTTGTCAATTTGTTTTATATAAACAAAATTTTGAATGTGACGCAACTTTTGATATAAAAAATTAAAAAAGTGAATTTAGTCCTTTGGCAGAAGGGCTATGCATTCAAGCTTAAATATAAAAAATTGTTTATTTTGAATAATTATATTGTTATGTATATTTATATCAAAACTACAATATTTCAAGCATTTTTTGTATTATTCTATTTTTTAGATTTTCAAAAATTTATCTTGATCTTTGTCTCTTTTTACTTATTTCTTATTATTTATTTCTATCTTTATTATCATATAATTATTACTCAAAAGCGCTTAAATAATTTTATTAATATTAAAAATTTTTATTTATATTTAATTCAAAAAATCATTAAATAAAATTATTTTACAATTATATTAATTGTTAAAAATTAAAATATTTGAATTATAAAATAATTAGATTAATATTAACATGGAATTATTTATATAGTAGATTTTTTGAAAGAAGCTTATGAACAAATTTTTCAAAGAAAAATCTTTCACTAAATTGATTGCGAAAATTAACCAAATACTCATCGCATTTTATATTTTTTTATTGACAACATTTTTTAGAATAATATTTTTCAGTTTACTAGAAATTTGTTAAAAATTATTGGTTTTAATTAAATTTAACAAATAATTATTATGTAAAACCATAATGAAATCTTTTTAAATCATATTATGACTTACCTCAAAGCATTGTTATAACGTTTTATTATTTTGAATTTTGATTGTAAATTCATTTTGATTTTTCCTAATTTTTAATTTGAGTTTAGTAAAAACGTCAATTTTGATTGTATTTTGATTTTAATTTTCGTCTTACCCATTTTATTGTTGGTATACTATATATTATTTTGTGTTGTATCAATTTAAAATATTGTAAATCGAAATAGAAAATATAATTTCCAACTTCAATTTAAAGAAATAAAAACGCAATAAAATATAAAATGAAGAAAAAATATATATTGAGATAATTATTAAAATAAATTGTAAATTGGACTATTATGTTGTATTCATTTCCAGTTAGCTTGTCGTTAATATAGGCTCTTCCGGAAGTGTGATTTCTATATTTTATTTGAAATTATAAAAACTGTAAAACTTTTTAAAAAAATTTTATTAAGTAGTCAAAACAATAACATTTATACAATAACAATCGTCGGATTTTTTAAAATTTTTTGAATTGTATATAAATTACCAAAATAGCTTTTATAGTGATAATCATTAAAAATATCAAAAATAAATGATATTAAAACGGCTCCTTTCTATGAGATTCGTGTTAATAAAAAAATTTAGAGTTTTGGCTTATGAAATTAAAAAAAAGTAGCAAATTATATCATTTTAAGACTTTAAATGATGTAAAAATTAATTTATATTAATGAATTATAAAACTAAAAAAATCTACAACTGTTCTCATAAAATGTAAAATAAGAATGCATCAAAAATCAAATAAAAATATAACTTTCATTTATCTAGAAAATCTAATTTAATCCTTATTGTAAATGTGATCTTTTCTATAACGCTTTTAATAAAATTTTGTAAAGTCTTTTAAAGCTTTTTGACAGATCATTAATGTAAATCATACAAGTTTTAAAGCCAGAATTATTAGTGCAATGTAATAGAAGTTAATTATTTATTAACTAAGTTTTAACATTGAATAAATAAATAAACTTTTTATAATACATGAATCAAAGCAAAAAATATTATTCTACTAAAAATTTTATCGTTGAGTTAAAATTAAGTATTGAAAAGCATAATAAAACGACTAAGTTTTATGTGATTCGTTAACATACAAAAATTCAGAATAATTGCTTATGAAATAAAAATAGTTTCAAATGTTATCATTTTGACCCTACTAATGAATTTATATTTAAACGAATCGATACTTTTTATTTAAATTTTAAAAGTTAATTGTTATTGTATTTTACTTTAACATTGAAGTTACTTGTTAAATTTTTAAAAATTAATGCATATTTATAATAGTTAATCCCTATTGTTATCAAATTTCTTGAAAAACTTTTATAAAAATAAAATCACAATTATTTATTAAAATTAATATTAAGATTGCCTTTTTAATAAGAAAATATATTTGACACGTTTTATTAATAATAATTATTGTGATTAATATTTAAGAAATTTTAATAATTATACGATATAATATGATATATAATTAATTAAACATTTAAAAAAATATATTATAATAAACTGATAAAAACTAAAAAATGGTGTTATTGTCACTTTTGCCAATTTTCATACAATAAATAATTATTTTTACTATTTGTTAAAAGCAAAATTTTATAATATAAACTCTTATCGCTTTTCAACACGATTATATGAATTATCTCTTTAATACTTATGAATTAAAAAAATTATGAGCTTTCTGTGTTAATATTTATTATATATTTTAATTATGTTCTTGTATTTGCTTTTTAACGGTAAATTTCTTTTATAAAATAGTTTGTTGCCATAAAACCTAACATACCTGACACTTTTATATTACTTCTATAAATAAATTGAACAAAATTTCCATTTTTTAGATAATGATTAATTAAACTGGTTTTATAGCAAGCCATTAAAACATTTGAAAACTTCATTATATTGAAATACAATTATAAAAACAAATTTATTTACAGTTTTAAACATAGATTATATTATTAGCTGAAAATGTTCTCAAAAAAGGAAATATTTTTAATATATGAATTTTCTAGTGATTTAGAATGTTTATTCAAATAAATTTAACTAACTATGAAACAAATGATGAAGTTTCAACAAATAAATTATAATATTATGAATCTTTAAATGTTTTTAACATTTATATCTAAATTCGCTAAGTAAATATCGAAATTTAAATTAAAAATTAAATCATGCCGTATGCCGTATGCCGTATGCCGTATGCCGTATGCCGTATGCCGTATGCCGTATGCCGTATCCCGTATGCCGTATGCCGTAAATCTTAAAGCTGTTACTAGAAGCTGTAGAAGTTAAAAACGGAAATTTTACTATTAGAGACAGATTAAGAATAATTGGTGATCGCTACATTATTGAAACAGGAGCCTTATAGCATCTCTTATCTATGGAATTATCCAGATGCAGTCGAGCCCACATATTCATTAACACTGAATTACAGAAAAAAGAAGCAAAATGGTAAAATCAGAAAATAATTTGAAAGAACTGGACTCCGAATCTCACAAAATATTTCAAAAAGGAGATTTACACTATTTTCCATATCGACCAGATACGATGAAAATCTTTGTTTGGCTGATTTTTGTTCAAATTACAAGCGGTATCATAAAAGACAAAATAAGAAGAGCAAATCAATATTAAAAAAACGACAATATTATTGAAAGAGATGATGAAATCGGCGATATAATAGCGTTAAAAAGATAATTGTGGATATTTGGAAAAAAGAAAACCAAAAATAATACGATTCGATACGGAAAGTATAAGGTAAGTATTCATTACATAAATAACATATTAATAATAAATTATACTAATAACTAATACTAATATCATGACATCAAAGTAAAATATAATAAAAATGTAAAATATAATTTAATAAAATAATTTTATAAAGTTCTAATGGCATCGTATCCAAATAAGTATAAACATATTTTTATAAGTATATTAAAATAATATTATAAAATAAAATTACAGCTTATTATAATAATAAAGTTTTATTTATTTAAGAGATTAAAATAACACTTATATAAAATTTTAATACTTAAAACCATATTTTAATTATATTTACGGCATTTTTGGAAAGAGGTTCAGCTTAAATATTTTACCATATTTCTGTATCTGTGTTTTTTTGTTTGTCTATTAGTTGAAATTAATTTTGATTTTAATTAGATTTCAAAAATAGATACAAATCAACTAATATAATAATAAACTGTATTTAAGTTTTTATGATAAATCTTAAGTTTTGTTTTAAATACTTGTTGCAATTAATTTGGTTTTTGTGATATCTTGTGTTCTTGATTTCAATATTTTTAGCATGAATGGAAAAATTAATGTTTAAAAGAAAAATTAAAAAGAAAATATAACGTAAAAGTAATATAAATAAAATTGAAAATAAATTAACATATTTGTAATTATTATTATACATTTTACTTTTATATTTCCAATTAAATTTAATTTTCGATAATTACATTAATTTTATCTCAAATGCATTTTAAATTTAAGTTTCAAATTATTTCTTATTGAATACTTCTTACGAATAAATAATATTTAAGTCAAATGTAAAATTTCAAATTTATAAATCAAGTAATAGATATTAATATTAAATTAAAATAGAAATGGGGAAAAACAAGAATGTAATAATCTGCATTTTAGAGTGGCATATTCCGATTTAAATAAAGAACTATATTAAATACAAAATAACGAAATTGTTTTGAAAACATAATGTTTTTTAATGATAGCAAGCGATAGATGAGAGCGAAAGACAAAAATGAATCTTAATTTAAAACTATATTAAGTTAATATTTCGCAATATCGTTGCAAATTCCGTATTAATTAAGTGTCTAATAACTTAAATTAAAAAGAATAAGAATATAATAATCCAAATTTCTGTGTGGCATATGCCGCTTTAAATAGTCAACTATATTACTAACAAAACAATAAATAATGTGAGCGAGCGATAGAAAAGAGCGAAAGACTAAAAACTATCTTAACTTAAAACAGAAAAGTCAGATGTTATGACCATATCGATCTTGTTTATTAATAAACTTTGATTATTATTAAACTAGAATTACAAATGGTTGTTTCAGCTATATAAATATAATTATGACATTTAAATTAACGAAAACCTTTGTATTATGGACATCGGATGTCACATAATTTAATTCATACTTTATTTTTTATAAATTTTGCCGAATATAAAATCAAATTAGTTTAAAAATAAATTTAATTTTTTATCTGACTTTGCAAAATTCAGATATATGGATTTGCCCCTGTCTGTCCGTCTGTGTGTGCACTCTATATTTATTAAGGGATTTTTTCTCTATATTAATAAAGGGATATAACATTTCATAAAAGACTCCTATCTCCTTTTATTAACATAAAGAACAAAAAAGACTCCTATCATCAAAAAAGACTCCTATCATCAAAATAGACTCCCATCTTCAAAAAAATTCTTTTATTAATATAAAGAACTAAAACTCAAGAACTCCTATCTGCAAATAATCATTGTTTAAACTAATAAAATTGATAATAATGAAAAAATTCATTGTTGAAAAGCAAAATATTCTGAAAAATAATTAAAAAATTAAAAAATATGGCATATTCCGTTATTATATGAAGAATTATCTGAAAAAATTGCCAAAAATTAGAATTAAAGCAGATTAAACGCGGCATATTCCGTTTTTCGGAGTGGCATATTAAGTTATAATTAGTATTTTTATAACGATTAATTTAATTTAAAATGAATTAGAATGGAATAATCCACATTTTCGAGTGGCATATGCTGATTTAAATAAACAAATTTATTACTTACAAAATATCGAAAATGTTTAGATATAAATTTCAAAGTTATCAAACATTACGATATGAAAGGGAGCGAGCGATAGAATAGAGAGAGCGACCATAGACTATCTTAATTTAAAACTGAATTAAAATAAAAATATCAAATAATATCTAAGTCGTAAATTGAGTGGCATATGCCGTTAATGTCTAAAACTATCAAATTATAACTATATTGAGTGGCATATTCCGCAAATGTCTAATAATATCAAAAATATCAATATAGAGTGGAATAAACCGCAAATGTTTAATAATATCATATAATAACGTAATCTAGTCACATCATCCTGTAATGTCTAAAATGACGAAATTAACAAAAAGATAAAAATAATATTTAAACACCAAACTGCAAAGTCAGATATTGTGACCGTTTCGATCTTGTTTATTTTTACGAACATAAATATGCACATAATTTTTGGTTTTTCTTGCATAAATTGTTGGACTCTTTTGCTAGTTTTTATAAGATGGATCACACTTTTCTGTCCAAAAAGACTTTTTAAAAAATTCAAAAATTTTTATAAGGGCGATCTGGGCAGGAAAATACAATTTTTGACAAAACCTTATTTCTTGAAAACGGTTATAAATAATACATCCGTTCTTTTTTTTAAAAAAAACTAACTATTAATTATAGATATTAAAAATAACTTTTTAAAATTTTTAGAAAAATTTTATCGGCCATTTTTATTCCTTGGAATTTCCAAAAATATTTTGGAACTCCTTTTAGAAGACTTGCATAACATAAACATTTGTCAGTTTTATAGTATTTTTAATGTAGAATAGTATTCATCTGTGAATTATGAGATATTCATCATGAATAACTTTTTTAATGTAAATAATGGTTTATATAACAACCAAATTCTTTAATTTTCAATATTTTATTCAACTAAATGTCTTGTGTCTCATCATTGTGATTAGACTTGTAAATGGATATCCGAAATATCGGGTCGGGTCGGATATCCGATAAAATCGGCGGATCGGGTTCGGGTTTTAAAATTTTTAGCGCTTATCCGATTTATCAAAAAATATATTCAAAAATTGGAGTACAAATTGATTAAAAAATTGAAATTTTTCAATTTACAAATATATTTGTAACTAAATAATAAATATTTGTTTTAATACTTCTATAATATTTAAATTAGGCGGCATTTTTTTATAAATCTTTGAAAAATGAGGATTAATTAGAAAAACTATATATTTTCGGGTCGGATTGGGTCGGGTTCGGGTATAGCCTCTGTTGGGTTCGGGTCGGGTTCAGAAAATTCAATCGATTTCCATGTCTAATTGTGATCATTATTTATACGTTAGAAATTCAAACGTTTCTTATTTGCACGAATCACATATAACTGTACAGTATTTACGTTTTAACGTTATGTATAGCTTATGATATAATACATAAGATTATAATATTCGTTATTCAAATATATGATCTCATAAATGGCAATATCAACAGAAATGAATATATCAAACAATTATCAAATATCTGGACATTCAACGTATTCAACGCATTCATTGATTCCTGTATGTAATATGTGATTAATAATGTAAACAATTAACAATTATGATAACGTTTATACAGTTTTCTACGCGTTTCGAGAATGCTTTGAAAGAACCGATTGCTATCAGATGTCATTCATTGTCATTACTTATTCACGAATCAATTTCCACTAATATTAAGGTTTGAATTACATTTAACAAATCTATTTACAACATGTATTATACATTATATTTGATTTGAAAGGAAATCCAATTGAATTATCAGACATTAGTGGAAAACATATTTTCGTTTGGATCGCAATCATACGCCGAATGGGGATTAAAAATCATTTCAAGAGGCGCTAACTTTCGAGATTTCGATACTGTTTTTGGTTTTCTAGACTTTAATGGAAGTTTGTTTCAACTTATTCGACATCTAATTAATGATCCCATAATTAGATTTGAATTTCCAAAATCTTGTTTACCGGTAAATCAATTATTTTATGGTTTATCTGCGGATTAACGCCGACAACAAATGTTTATTAAAATTTCAAACTATAGATACCTAACTATAGATATTAAAAATTTTATGTTTTAGATGCCAACAAAATTATCGTTAGAGGAAGGCGTGATTCCAAGTCTTTATGTCAATAAAATATCGCATGGATTTGCAAATACTATTTCTTTGAATGCTTTCGAGTTTTACATGTTTCACTTCAGTTATTATATGGTTAACAACACTACAAACGTATATTATCAGCAAAATCCGTATTACTTTGAACAACTAAATAACGAAAATGCAACTTTAGATCTTTTATATTATGCATTGCTTGGATCGTATTTGAATTACTTTATGCCGCAATCAAATGCGAACGCAATGTCGAATCCACAGCAATCCACACATCATTCTAGTCTTTGGCAATCGTTATCGTCGACCACATCCAGTTTGTTACATCTCGGCAGTGGTTCGCAGTCGAATAACAACAAACAACAAATTTCTTCACAAAACTCGACACTATTTAAGTCTTCTCTATTAAATTTGAAACCTTTGTTAAGTTCGTCGACGAATGCCAATGAAAGCAATGATAAAACATTGGAAAGAATGCATTTCGATCCGTTAGGAACACATATTTATAAGTGTGAAACTATTTTGCTCATATTCACAGAAAATTGGTTGAATCACGCGATACCACATTCTTTGAATAAGAAACAATTAAGTCCATCACATCAGCCTCTATTTACGCCAAATTCCGATCACATGAGAGCAGTTAGAATTTTCATCAAATATATTCATTATTTTTCGAATAGTTATAACAAAAATTTAAACGAATCGTTACGTGTTCTAAATTCGTCGCCATTGGATGACGTAAAAAGTTGTATATGGTCTTCAAAATATCCCATACAGAAGAAGTTATACTCATTTTTAAGGCTTTCATTCGAAAGATGGCCAAATGATTCCTCATTTCGAATACCATTGGAGACATGGCTAAGTTATATTCAGCCGTGGCGTTACATTCCATCGGAACTAACTTCCGATTCAGATAAAGAAACAGACGATTATGTTTCTAAATTGGATTATCAGTCGAAGCAATTTATATCAGACAATCTTTTGTTCTATACAGTAATATTTCGACAGCTTATTTCGCGATTTTCGAAACTTCTCGAGTTTAGTTCGATTAAAAATGCATTTATGTTGTTTCGATTGACTAAAGTATTTTCTCAAAATAACTTATGGTTTTGGATAAAAGAGGCGGAAGAATCTCTATTAATGAACGACGCGTCACTTTTGTCGTCTTACTCGTGGAACACTATCTCGACGTCGAGGACTAATCTTTTATCGCCGACAATACGTCAACCAAATGTCTCATCGATTTCGGGAAATTTCAAGCATCCATTAATGGAATTAGAATTAAATACATTTGAATACATACCTTTGTTTTCTCCTTCCATTAAGACAGTTGTTATGCATGTTTTGACTGAAATTTCTAAATCTATTAAAATGATCGATGAAATGCTAACATTATCGTCTGTTTGTGAATCCAATTTAAATTCAAGTTCTAGTTTTAATTTATTTGGATTTATTAGATCTCTATTTCCAATAAACGATGACACAGCAAATGCTGATGAAAATAAAAAGGATTTAATAGAAAAGAAGAAAACAAAAAACTATTTAGAAATGAGCTCAAATCAGTTGTCAATGCTATTTGAAATTCCAGAGCCGCATACGATTTGTGACGATCAATACGAATCACAATCAACCATTAATGATAGTTCAACACAATTTTTAAGATATCGAATAAAAGATAACGCGAGAAACGAAATTTATGACGAATATAATGGAACTCCAAAGTTAACTCCTTTGGGCAGATATCAAGTGCTTAATAGACTCCGTAAACCAGAACTTACTGTTTTAGAGGGAAATCCGGACGAACAGCCTGTGCGTACGTACGAGTTTTACTATTTAGTTCGTCTCCTCATATTCATATCGCATTGGATTAATAATAATTATGGCCAACATATTATTAGAGCTTATAATAAACAATCATTTTTAGGCATATTGTTTCGTCAATTTATATCACCGCCTGTTTCTTACGTAAAAATTATGCGGAATAACACAAATAGACCGCCCGATAGAATAAAGCAAGAGTTGCCACCAAGAATTAATCTCAGATTTGTTGCCAATAAGTTTTATATATGTTACGCGTTAATTGTCATAACAATAGTATATATCATAAATTATAGTCTGATTTCATTTTTCTTTGCATCGCTTTTATTACTTTTAGCGTATATTCTAACAAAAAGTGTTTTAATTAGTGTAACCAATAATTTAACGCATTAAGCGAAGCTATAAATGATTTGTTAAGCTTTTGATGTTTTTGTTCAACCAATTAATCCATTTAAGTATATCATAACTTAACGGTAGTCTCTATTAAACCAACTTTACGAGAGTATTGATCGATAATCAACGAACAATATGTCACTAAAATTACATTTTTAAATACTAATATTTTTATTTTATTAAAAAGTTATGAATATGTTGTGTATTACGTATAAACTATTAATAATTTAATCGTTTGATGTGTAAATTATTTGATTTATTAGTGTAAAACTTTTAAGATTATTCTTAAACAGGCGTTGACATTCATATCGCTTATCGTTTATAAAAATTTATTAAATTTTGTTTTAAACAAATGTTTTACCATTAAAATTATTTAAAAAATTGTTTTAAATAAAATTCTTGATTAAAGTCTAGATAATCGTTCAATTAGTTAGAAGTAAACGTGGAAAAGCTCTCATAATTTATGCGATTTCGGTGTTTATCACAAACTACTTATTGGTTATTGTGTTCATTGATTTTTGGTTATAAATGTTTTAAACCAAAATCAGAACAAATTCTAAACCAATTTCTCAAAAAAAAAGAATTTAAAGCTTTTATAATTAAGAGTACTAGAGACCTGCGCGGGCTCCCAGCCCGCACCCCACCCCTCGTTCCTTTCCCGGGCTCCCTTCATGCGCATCCATCCCGCATTCCGTGGATTACATTCATCCAGCCCTCCTTTCCATCACATCACTTCAACTTCAGTATGCCTTTCAATGCTCAATAGATAGATTATGTGTAGAGATGGCAAAAAGCTCAATTATACCGAGCTTGAGCTTGAGCTTAGAGCTTATTAAAAAAATTTTCCTTAACATATTTTGCCAAATTATATTATATAAAAAAATTTAATACAAATATATGCCTAAATTAAGTTTCTATATATACAAAATTTAAGGCATACAATTAGTTATA
>JAQGAW010002622.1:0-14645 GCA_034698025.1 Phthiracarus crinitus | reverse complement strand
GTGAATGCAGGCAGTCAATTTTATGGGGTGCTCTATGCTTGTAGTCGGTGTAAGGCCACTGTACCTTTCATCAGTTTTAAAAACAGTATAATCCCTTTAGTAACAATTAACCTAATATTTATATAGCAAATCATTTAAAATAAAATATTATAATAAAAAACAGTTAAAGTACTTTATTAATACAAAATATTTTAAAATTGCTTTATTAGTATAAGAAAAAAGGTAAAAATAATTTAGTAGAATAAGATACTAATAAAAATACTTTATTAGTATAAGAAATTAGTTAAAGTACTTTATTAGTATAAGAATTTTGTAAAAAGTACTTTAAAAGTAAAAGAAATTACAAAAAGTACTTTATTAGTATAAGAAATTAGTTAAAGTACTTTATTAATATAAGAAATTAGTTAAAGTACTTTATTAGTATAAGAATTTAGTAAAAGTACTTTATTAGTATAAGAAATTATTAAAAAAATTTAAGTATTATAAGAAAATATTAAAAGTTAAAAAATATATTTGAAATATTCTATTAAAAAAATAAACCTAATGTTCTGTTGTTTGTGTTGTGTCTATTGTGTTGTATTCACTTCCAGTAATAACCTCGCTCAAGGAACCCTTCTGGAAGTGGGCTTTCTATTTTTTGTAAATTTTAACTAATAATATTAAATAAATTTATCAACTTTAAAACTTTAATAAAACTTTAAAACATATAGAGAGTCAAAATAATAACATTTCAATATATATCGTAAATAATTCTTTACATTAATATTAAAAATTTAATCGCAAAAAAAACATTTCTAACTTCCTTTAAAATATATCACTAAATATCAAAAATATCATTTCTAGCTTTTAACTTTAAATATATCATTTAATAAGAAAAATAAAATTTTTAGCACTATTTTAAAAAAATAACATTTATATGCTTTAAATTTTTGTAATAAAAAATAGCAAATAATATCCTTTTTCATTTAAAATAATAAAAAGATCATTTTTATCATCTATACTTAACAACAGGAAAAATAGTTTCTAACCTTTATCTTTAAAATATATCTTTTAATATCAAAAATATCATATCTAGCATTTAATAGCAAATTTAAAAATTTTTAGCATTTTTTTTTAAAATAGCATTCATTTACTTTAAATTTATGAAATAAAAAATAGTAAATACTATCGTTTTGACTCTATATTAAACATTTAATAAAAATTTAACTATATTTAATAAAATGATTTTTTCAAAATTTTGAGCCCATTATATAAGGTATGATATGTATGTCAAGGAAAATTTATTATTATAAATAAACATTTTATTAATTTATATCTTTACATAATTATTGTTTTGTTGAATTTTATTGCTTCAAAAATTATTTATTTATTTATTGTTATTTTCATTAAAATTTGTGATAAATATTATTAATGTTATAATATTTAAAATTTTGCTTTTTATTGTTAAATAGAAATTATATTTTTTATTATAACGAAACATGCAATAAAATAATTATAGTTTTATGTAAATAAATAAATCTTTCTTTTAATAATTCTAAAATAAAATATATGTCACAATTATGTTTAAAAATATATTACATTTTTTATAAAAACTTCAAACACAGTTAAAAATTTATAGCCTTATTAAAAATATAATTTATATGTTTTCACATATATCGCTAATAATTTTGACCTCATTTTATATTTATTTGCTTTATTTTGTAAATCTGAAAGTTTGCAATGATTTATAAAAATAATAATTAATTTGCAAATAATAATTGTGTTAATTATAATTTATGTTTTTTCTAAATTCATAAATTATAATTCTTAAAAAAATTTATTTTCATATAAAATACTAATATAGATTTTGACTCAAAATGTTTACAGATCGTTATCCTCTTTATCTCATTTCAAAATCACTTTCACTATAAATACAGTAATTTACCTGGGATTTATAAAATCGTTTGAAGCTTATAATAGTGACCTAAAACTTAACGATATTAAAGAAAGATGTTATGTTTGTCGCAGTGTTCTATCGTACACGTTTTTGTCTGTTTTTTCCTTTCAGTATTAAATGCCGGCTTTGGTTGATTGAGTTGATGATCAGACTCAGCTCTCGATGCAACTCTTAACCACTGCTGGTCATCAATAAGTTGTGCCGCATATAACACTGTTCGCATATGTAGTGGTAACCCATCCGTTAGCTCATCGACAATTAATTCTGATTTAAGACCTGTTTGTTCCAATAATTGCAATTTATCATCAAAATAGCTTCGCACTGACTCTTCTCTCCTCAATTTTCTTAGCTTTGCCGATATCATTGGTGATACCAATTGAACATTAAAGCGTGTAATGAAAGCTTGTTTAACCTCATTCCACGTTATCGCTTGTTTAGCCAATAGCTTAGCACTAAATTGTGTCGAAAAATATATCAATGCATTACCATCTAAATATTGGTACAGTTTCATGATCTTTTGTTCATCAGTTTTGTCCATAAATGCAAACTCGAATAAAGGTAACCAACTTTTAATATCGATTGACTTTTCAGTTCCATCGAAAAATCTTAACTTTGGATCCTTTGATGCCATTGTTTCGTTTTCCGTTAAACTATTAGATTCTATTTCAATATTGTTATCAATGTTTGTAATGTTATCGTTTAAATCAATTTTTGCTAAACGATTGAATTATCTGTTAAACAGTGTTTCAGTTTCTGTCTGTTTTATAACTTTAGAGCCTTTAGTACTCAAGACTCTGTAATCAATGTCTTTCTTTGCCGCTCGTTTCGGTTGCTGACGGCTCGGTTCACCCGTTTTTTACAAATATAGCTTAACTTATATCTATTTATAAACTAAACCTTAAATCTAGTCCGTAACAACACACCAAAACAACAAACAAATTAACTTTATAATAATTAATTCTTAAATCTAATCCACAACACGACAACACTCAACAGATATCATTCAATTCTTCGCCAAATGTTGTGTTAATTATATCAATATTCGTTTATTCTTCGCTTATTAGCGGCATCTGCTTCGCAGGCATCACTTCAATAGTGGCTTAATATCTGTTAAATATCGCATGCAATGATAGATCAACAGTAAATTCAATTATCACTTAATAGTGATTTAAAATATTTACTTATTTTTTTCAGTTCAGTTCGATGTTAACGTTATTGTTTCTTAACAATAGCATGCTTTCGTTCAATTGTTTAATCAAATTAAATTTGATTTGATTTATATCGTGACAATTGTCTTGTATTGTTCGATGTTTAACACGTGTCGTGTTATTTCTCAATCGTTCATAACTTTCATTCAATCAGTAAATTATTAGAATATAAATTAACTTAAATTTAGTATATTATACTTAATTATTATCAAAATTAATCCTAAATTATTACTAATTAAATATTAAATTAAAACTAATACTAATTGTCGACCAATTCTTTGTTGCAGTCGGGCTTCGTTTCGCCGAATTTGCGCCAAATGTTATGTATTTTATTCGATATTCGTTTTAAATCATTGATTAGTTTTATTCAAGTAAACATCGATTCGATTTTATTCGTAATAATAATAATAATAATCGCTTAATGATAATTAACAATGAGTTGAGTTTAAATTCAGTTTAAATTATAATTAATAATTGCTTAAAGTGATGCCAATATGGCTCACAAAACATGCTGTTTTTAGCATAAAATGAATTGAAATATATTTTAATGTTATCGCGTTTACGACGGAAACTCAACTGAGTTTCAAATTATAATTCAATGCTTAACGTATTATGAAAACGTTATGAATACGTTTAAAACATTAGTCACTTATGTGACATAAATGATGTCACAACAATATAATAGAAGATAAGGATTTATACGAAACACGTAAACATGTAATAAAAGTTAAAATTCATTATATTACGTTAAAGCAATGCACGCGAATTGCGTGCATTGCGATGCGTCGCGTACAGCTTAAGGCGGTATTTACCTATCAATGAGATTCTGTACTACACTTTACGATATCGTAAAGCGTAGTACAGACGGTATTACATACAGTTGTCTGCCCTTTAAATTTTAAAGCCTTAAGTGTTCCATTGAATCTGTGTTTTGAAAGCTTTCAAATATCGAGTTTAATGAAATAGAAAAACAATTCTTATGAAAGCCTAAACTCATAACAAGTTGCATATATTATTCTGCTTATTTTATTCTAAGTCTTAAGAATTTTGTCAAAAGCTTTTAAAACGTGAATGAATGGATTGTAGAGCTTTAGCTTACAAAATGTTAAGAAATGAATACTTTCTTAAGCAATAAATAAATGTACTGATTTACATTACGTTAACTTTACTCTATTGTAATGTAGTTTTCGAAATAGTAAAAAATAATGTTATGGACTAATCAGAGCGTTATATTGTTAGCTTTAAATTGCGAAAAGCTTTTAACGGATTTAAAAAGCTTTAACAAGAATTTGTTACATTTATTATTTCGAAAAATTCTAAAGAAATAATCACGTTATCCGATCACCTCAGTTTAATTTCGATTGTTTTAAACCGAAAACTCCCAATTCGGAAAATAAGTATAAATAAGGGTACACAGCAAAGTGTTAGTCACTCTTGATTTTTAAATGTCTAACGCCAACTCAATTCCCAACTTTTCGAGGATTATGTCGCTAACCATTTAAAAGAGAAGTAAAAGCCATATGTGGCTGAATAACTGTTTTTCATTAAGCAGGAAATTTCAAAATTACATGAAGTGGTTAAGGGATCGTTAAAGCAGGATAGCTTTAATTACAAAAAGGTTTTATTAATTTTTATAAAATATAACTTAATATTAATGATTTTTTTACGATAACAGGTATCAAAATTTCTTATATGGCAATAAGAAGCCAGTAAAATATATCTGCGTATTGGAAAAGCTCGGTTCGATCAGCTGCACAGCCACCTGTTAAAAAATCCACCAGCAGAAGCAACGGTTAAACCGAAATCGAAAAGAGATAAAAAGGACGGTTCAACTAAATTAACCGATTCATCCGATTCGAGAGATGATGAGTCTACTCCTAGAAAAGAGTCTACATCTATGCCTTCAATGCTTATCCTTACTTCTACTCCAGCTTATACTCCATCATTAAAGCCAAAACCGACTTCGACTGCTGTAAAATCTACGGATACTTTGACGACGAATACAAATTCAAATTCGGTAGCTCCCACTACTGTAGCTCTGCTTCCCTTTCAAACGGTAACTGCTTCAGATCCAAGAGGACAAAAACGTAATAACTCCTGGAACCCTTCTTACAATTCTCGTGACTACGATGGTCGTAATCCTTCACAAAGGATTACCGGACGTGACAATTCCTTTGTTCAAGTTCAAGCAAACCAGAACAAGCAGCAAAGAGTCGCGCACCAACCAAACAATGGGTTTGAATATCATACTCAGCAATACGATTCGGTACAGTAGGAAAACGAGCGTTTAAAACGTCAAATCGCTGATTTAATGAAAAAAATACCTTATCTTAAATATTAATAAATCTTAAATGCAATGAATTTTTATAATTAAAATAAATATAAAATAATGTATTTAAGATTTAAAATGATTATTAAATAAATATTTGAATTCTTTTCTACTCTAACTAAATTAAAAAGTAAAAGAAGTTAAAATAAGTTCAATATTTGATCAAAATTTTTTTAATTTATTCTGATTTAAAGAATTTATAATTACGTATCTCTATTACCAAAAATGTGATTTTGATTATGTTGCGCAGATTTTATCTCTAATATCTAAACAGTAAGATTATCATCTCGTAGTTTGATTGCCACACTTTTAGTGGGCGTGAGTAGCAGTATCATAACCCCGATTTTGTATCTGACTCACCAGTTATCAGATTTTGATCCAGGTTGGTATATGTGTTGTCTTATATGCCAATAGTCCTAATATTATTTCATAAATTGATTGCTGCACTCTTAACGGGCGTGGCTAGCGATAACTTAAACCCCGATTTTGTATCTGACTTACCACTAATCAGAATTTGATGCAGGTTGGTATGTTTCTTGTCTTAGATGATAATAGTGCGAAATATAATTATAAAGTTTATTGCCACACTCTTAGCGGGCATTCTACAAATTCCATTAAAGCAAATACCAAAGTCATTTAACTTTGATAAAGATGTTGCAAAAGGAGATTTCCCTCATCTTTTTAACTTTAGAGAAAACAGGAATTACATAGGTTATTGGCCAAGCGCAGAAAAACATCAACCTGATTTAAAGAGATGCAAAGAAATAGAACTATTTTTTGAATGGTATGATAAACAAAAACATAAAACTTTTAATTTTCAGAAGGAAATGAAAAAGTATTGCATTAACGATGTTAATATTCTGCTTAAAGGTGTGATGACATTTATAGATTCATGGAAACAAATTTCTCACTTGGATTGTTTCACTAGAAATTTTACATTAGCAAAAAGTCTAATGGAAATATTTAAATCTAATTATTTAATGCCAAATCAAATCCCAATATTACCTAACAACAGATATGAACAGAAAAGAAAGCAAAGTTTTATTGCAAACTGTTGGTTGGATTATATGCAATTAAAAAGACCGTATACAATTCATAGAGAATATAAACTATGTTCCTTTTATGCTGACGGATTTATTACTGAAACAAGGGAGGTTTTTGAATTTCTTGGATGCATTTTTCATGAATGCAAATTTTGCTATACATCTAAAAAAATATTATTACATATCCTTATAATAACGAATCAATGGAAAGTCTGTATAAGAAATATTTGACAAAAGAAAAATTTTATAAAAATATAAACCTAAATATAACAATTCTTTGGGAATGTGAATTAAAGAAAATTAGAAAAAATGATGCAGATTTGGATAAATTCTTTTTAAATCACATAAATTATCAAAAGAATAAAAAAGTTTTGCCACCAATTGAACCAAGAGAAGAATTTTATGGTGGCAGAGTAAACGCAGCAAAACTATACTATGAAGCAAAACAGGACAAAAAATTTATTATATGGATTTTTGTAGTTTATATACTTATGTAATGAAAAGAAAAAAATATCCGATTGGTCATCCATTTCGTATTACATTTAATTTTAACGAAAATATTGATAATTATGAAGGATTGATATTTTGTAAAATATTGCCTCCAAAATAATTATATTTTCAGGTTTTACCAATGAGAATGCATAAAAATCAACATTATATGTAATTAGTGTCACCATACCTCCCGGTTTCACCGGTATTTTCCCGGTATTCAACAAATAGACCAGTCTTCCGTTTGATGTCTTCAATTATGCATATGCAGACATTGAAGCATAGACATTCTCCCGAGATTAATATATTACTAACTTATGAGTTTTTAAATGCTATAAATAATTATTAGAACTTTAAAAATTAACAATTCTTGTTTATAGAATTAACATTATTAATTGCTTCAAAATATATACTAAAAACAGTATACGATGTTTGCTTTTAAGTGCTTATTAATGATATTTCTTTAAAATAGTAAAACAAATAAATAAATTACATAAACATATATATTTTAGTTTTCTAATAACTGTTACCAATATATTTATATAAAAAGTGCTTTAATAAATAATATATGAACTTTAATAATATTAATAACTTTTCATTAATTCCTAAAAAAACTAAACATAAAATAAAGATATATTAGTGTCAAAGTATGACTAAACTTTGATCTCAATTGGTAGCCCGAACTCTGTTCAGTTGTTTTAAGTAGTGGTTGTTGTGTTGATGGATGAGCTATAGTGTTGATATTCAGAGTTTCACAACCATATAACACTCTTATGGCCTTAACATTATATTCTGTGAGCTAGTTTTTACGGTGTGCTTCAAGCAATTGTCGGCCATTTCGTGCAACAATAGTGTCGCCATTATTATGAGAAAACGCTTTATTGCCATAAATCATAATCGAGTCGTAATCAAAAGGCGCGAACAATCTGTCAGCTTTATTGATGTCGAATTCTTTAATCGCATCGGGAATCACATTCTCCCAAAGTATGTCCACATAACCATTACGATCAGTGCGTTGGTGTTCGTGATAAAACCCTAATGCATGCATCGTTTCGTGCATAATAGTGCCCGCGTGTGTACAGCCCTTATCTGATAGCCATATCGGTTGCATATCTTGAAACCATCTTCAGACGAATGAATGTCTTGCATCTGAATAAAAATATTCAAATATATTCTCGCTTTTTTAAGTTTCAACTAATAAACACAGAGAGTGATAGAAGGCTGCAATTACGCATTAAATGCTCTTAAATAAATTAGGGGAGCTTTTTTTGCAACTATACGGTGGACTAGATTTTAGATAAGCGTAAACTATAGAAATAAATGTTCATAAAATATTTTTTACTTGTCTCATAAGAACTCTTATATTAGATTAAAAAAGACATCAGTTAGAATAACAAATATCTTTAAATGATAAGTTTTATCACACATTACCCGTCACTTCCGTTAATAAACGTTATATTATTTGGTTGATTAGTTCGAGGAATTAATGAAATACAAAGTTTGCCATCACTTCTAACCCCAATTTCTTCCATCATTACTGATAACGTATTATCAATTAACTGTTTGTGTTCCATTAATTCATAAACAATGGAATAATATAGCACACCATCAGGCCATCGACGAAAATCGCTCGCAATAGCATTATTGGAAATGTGTTTACTAATCGGACCGGCAATCAGTATATCATTTCTGAGCGCTTGTGAGGCTATACTGATCTCGTCATCAGTCAGTTCCGCAATAACTAAATCAATTTTAACTGTAATATAAATATTTGCTTTATTAAAAAAATATCAGTAAAAGTAAAGTCAACAATTATGTAAGAATAAATAATATTAAATTACTCGGTAAACTAAATATAGAACCAAACTTCGCAATAAAGTATATAATAATAAATGTTTGCATATTAATAATTAGTTTTGTTCTTTACTGCCAACAAATAATTATATCACAACACAATTTTATCATCATTTTAATGATGAATGATTCTCAAAACCATTGCCTTAATTTAACAAAAAAATTATTAGCTAATATTTGGAAAAATATTTTAATAGCTCTCACACCGTCGTTAGTAACGCGTAAATATTAAGTCCTGTTATCATAAAACCGTTCATATAGAGTAAACAGTTTATCTAAGCTTTATTATTATCTCACATGATTTTTACAAAAATACAATATTTTTAACTCTATTTATCACTCAAAAGGTATTTGAATTAATCTTCAAACGACACACAATCATGCATGTGTTGCTTATCAATTGGTAATACAATTTCTTGAAGTGTTCAGTTTTCAAAATTCAAGGGGAGTTTAAAACTCACCGGATTTAGTGGACAATATTTTGGCCGTAGGACCAAAAAATTTTTTTCAAAATTTTTTCCTGGTGAAAAGCTGAACCACGCATCCTCGAAAAACTCAACGAATTTAAACAATAATTTTTTGAAATTTTATCCAAAATTTTGAAGTGTCACAAAAACTTATCGGTTTTGATGGACAATTTTTTCACTTAGTGAAAAAAACTTTTCAAAATTTTCAATTTCTTTTTCCTTGAATTTTCAAAATTTTAGGAGTGGTGTCCAACTTTTCGGATTTTCATAGGGAGGTGTATACCCTACCCAAACACCCCCTCTGTGACACTGGTCTATACCATGAAAAATCAAAAATATTAAATAAACTACTTTTATTGGTAAATAGGGTTTGATTTCATTATCTGAAATCTTTTCTTGTTTATGTCCGTTCAAAAACTATAGACAAAACTAAAACTAAAGATTGGAAAAATTATTTCAGTAAATATATAGAATTTTCCAGAAATCATTATCAAATTAAATAAAATAATAATTTTAATTATAATAATATTAATTTTACATAATTAAAATATAGAAAATGTTTAGTTATTAAACTATAGTCATTTTAAGCTACTTATTATGAGCGTCTCAATGGTGACAGTCGTAGACTTTGTGTTACTCTTTCATAGTTTTGCTATCAATATGTAAAACTTTAACATATAGTCTGTGACTGGCGTCACATAATCAGTCAGACGCACATAATCGATCTCTATATGTTTGTTAAGTTACTCCTTAATACCTCATCCAACTTCTAAAGTAAATTAATTACGTGGGCTGTATAATAGATAAACTTATAAAAGAATATATTGTGTGTAAAGGGGGTTAGGGGGTGGGTTGGGGTGGTATAGGGTGGGAAGGAGGTTGGATATGGTTGGTTGGGGTGGGATATGGTTGGTTGGGGTGGGATAGGGTTGGAAGGGGGGTGGGATAGGTTGGGAAGGGGGTGGGATAGGGTGGGAAGGGGGTGGGATAGGGTGGGAAGGGGGTGGGAAAGGGGTGGGTTAGGGTGGGTTGGGGTGGGATAGGGTGGGTTGGGGTTTGATAGGGTGATTTAAGGTTTTAATAGGGTTACGTATGTGGGATAGTGTGGGATTGGATGTGATGTGTAGGGTTTGATGGTTAGGTTGGGATGGTGTCGGTTTGGATGGGGTAGGGTGTGATGAGGGTTCAGGTTGGTTCGGCTGGTATAGCTTTCAATTGGTGGTGTATTTTCACAATTTCAAACCATTTTCTCCCGACGTAGTTGGGTTAAAACTCTAGGTTTAATATAAATTGAGTTTATTATGAATGTTCATTCTTTATTTTGACTGTTGTATACTGAAATTGAATCAATACTCTCATATAAGTACTAATTACAACAATAGTTTATTATGCTCTAAATTTTTCGGTAATAAAATAAAGATTAAAACTATTTATTGTTTGTAAATAAAAATATAGTTTACTTTATACTGTTATGCAATAATAGAATAAATTATTTAAATTTTGAATGTTCAATATTTTTTGTATAAGTCTATGAATTAACTAAATTTTTTAATAAAAGGCGCATATTATATGTTGGTTTTTGGTTTATGTTTAAAAGCCCAGAACAACCTATAATAAAGCACAATTCATATTCACAAATAATATTAAAAGTTTATAGGACAAGGAAATTACCTAATTATAATGAATATATAATATAAAACTGAATACATAATCAATATAGGCTCAAAATAATAGCATTTATTACATATCAAATTAGCGCTATAAATAGCTTTAAAAATTGTCAAAAATAGCATTAAAAATAGTATTTATTTTAAATAGGAATTTCCAATAAATCAATGAATAGCAATTATTTAGAAAAGAAATTTGAAATTTTTATAAAATATTTTTAGATAACTTGAGTCCAAATGAGCTATTGGATTTGCAATGTCTTTGTGCCTGTCTGTTTGTCTGTAGACCGGTCTGTTTGTCACTTAGACCTATTTATTAAGGGATAGGAGTCTATTTTATTGAAGAAAGGAGTCTTTTTTAAGCGATAAATGTCATAAAATGTGACAAAAATGAGACAAAAATGGTAAAAAATCTGTCAAAAATAGCTTATAATTGTCTAAAAATAACAAATAAAAAACTAAAAAAGGACTAAAATTTGGTTAAAATAATCAAAAGTGGCTTTAAAATCTATTAAATAATGATAAAAATAGGATGATAATGGAACAAATATTGTTTTAAATAAAATCAGTTAAACTATTTCAAGTTAAAACCAATTATATTCGCTTATATAATACTTCTGCGTGTTAGCTTAACAACAATTTATGTGTTGTTGACTCGATGAAAGCTAAAACACAACTGAATCATAATTCTCAATACACTCACTGAAGTGCTATTTACAACAATATATATCATAAAACTAAAAACTTTTTTCATTAAAACAATTTAGAAAAAGTAATAACTGCTTAAAAACAAAAATAAAATATAGTTTTGCAACAATATAATAAATAATTTAGATGCCAAAAATACTTAATACAGAAAGAGTTTGACTATAATTTTGAATTAAAAAGAATATAACACAAAGTGAGCTCATTATGTATGTTCATACTTTTTCACGTTTTTGTTTATGAAATATCCTTGATAATATTTAAATAATTTTTATGGGGTTCTCAAAAATCATCAGATTTAAACGCTAATTTTTCTAATTTTGGGAAAATTGCATTTAAATAAGCAATCATAACAATTATAGCAATAATAATTAAAATTGCAATAATAGCAATAATTAATGAAGTTTAAACGACTCCAGTTTATGTGATTCGCGTGCATACAAACATACAGAGTTATAGATTATGAAATAAAAATGTAGTAAATGATATCATTTTGAGGCTCTTATAATCAATAAAACTATGTTGACATTTTTTGAAATTTTTTAGCTCACTTTGTTTAAAGGAGCTATTCTATTTGACATTTCTGTCTGTCCATATACCAAAATTTATATTTATTAATGGATTTTCTTATATAGCTTACAATGGCCAAAATGACTAAAGATGACATTAAAATATAAATGCAAGTGTAACACTAAATAATTTACTTATATAATACTGGTAACAAGCTTTAATTTGCTACATTGAGTTACCGTTAACACCAAATTTTGATGTTAACTCTACAAAACCAAAATACAAATAAATCAAAATTCTCATTAAACTCACTTAAGTACTAATTACATCAATGTATTATAAGCTATAAAATTATAAATATAAACAATATTCAGTACCGTTAGGTTCACATATCATGGTACTAAGCTAGACATTATGACGAATATAGCTTTGTTAATACATTGAGTATTGTTCAGTGTTTAATACTCAATGCAATAATTATGCTATTGGTCACAACAGGCGTCAATCTGGTTAGCTTAGTGCCACGATAAATGGTTAAGATAATTTGCATGGAATACGCTTATATATTTTAAATAGAATTTGGAATAATAATGATAAATTTATTTTTAAAAATAAGCTTAAAATCAATTATTACTTAGATTTATATCTTTATAAACATTGTATTTCGTTATTCCCCACATAAAAAATGCTTATAGTATCTGATAGGTGCGAAGTATGAAATTAAATGCATTCACTATAATCTGCATTCATTGAAAATTTTTCTTTTGAATTCCAAACATTAGGGAAAATATATAAGTTTATTCCTTGTAAATGATCATATCGGTTATAGTACTAACAGCTTAAAATGAAAATAATATATTGTTGCTCAACAATAAAAACTATATTTTAATAAACCAAAAAAAATTTTAATGCACAAAAACATTTAATTATTAATTGTTGAATTTACTCTGAATATAATACAAAGTGAGCTCATTATGATCATTCTCTTTCAATATCATTTAAAAATACTATATATTATGTAATAAGATTTGGAGTTAAAATACCGAGTTTTTTATCACCGTTAACAACGATAGCAAAATGCTGTAATGTTTTTCCATTTATGGATAGAACAAATAATTATTAAATTTAATTAAAAACTTTTGTGTGTGTTTAAAACTAACAATTATTATACTAATAAAAAATAGAATCATTTCATTAAACGACAAACCAAACCAAAAACCAATAATTCCGCCAAAATTACATAACAATTCAATAAAAGACATTTTAAAGATTTCTGTATTCGTGATAACATAAGTCAATCGGGGAATTATGTTAAAAATAATATGATCTTTTTTTCCCATTTTTGTTATCATGTTTGTCTCATAGTGTTCAGTGAAACAAAATGGTAATTTACAGTAATTAAAGCAATGTGAATACATTTTGATAATTTCTATTTCTTTTAGATATTCTTTACATAACTTGTATTTAATATGTTTAATATCATTTAACATAATTCCCTTATGATAAAAAATATAATTATAAAATTTAGGAGCTCTAATACAGTCGTAATTGTTATATAAATACTTGATTTGACAGCTATATAAACACCAGAACTTTGTTTTATGAGTAAAATACTCTTCATTATCATCACCTGAAACAATATCATTACATTTGTGTTTATATTTAAGTTTTTTCAATACACTCGCAGAATAATAGATAATATAATCTGAGTTTAATTTAATATCATATCGACTATACTTATCTGTACTTTCAAAGAATAATATTATTTCGGGTCTAAATGTCAAATCAATTAAATGTTTAGTATTGAACTTGAATTTGATTTGTTTGAGATGTTTTTCAATAATATATTTATCAATATATAACATTTTCTCTGTTATATTGAAATTACTAAAGAAAAATTTATGCGAAATAGCAAAATGAATATAAAATATTCTCAAATTAAGCTGAAAGATCTCAGTGCAATCATAAGTTTTATCAATAGTTGTCTCAATAGTACACGATTCGATGATTCGTGTATAATTATTATATAAATTTATTAACGGCTCGAGACCATAATGAGATAAAATGTAAAACATATTAATATTATTTGTTTCATTGTTTGACTGATTATTTAACTTTAGATTTAAACTCGTTGAATATGATATCATGAAATTATATGGTAAGAAACCAAATTCAATCGGAGGTAATATATATTTAGGTACAAATGAAGTTCTATTAATTGTATTTGAATTTAGATATTCATCAAATAACTGATAGATTTGTGCAATCAATAAACATAATAATATCGTAATTATAAATTTACGAGAGAATTTAAAAGTGAAATTTGTATTTCGAAAATAAACTATTCTTCTGATAAATAATATTAGATTTTCTATGAAATTCATGCATAACATGTAACAATGAATACTAAACCACATCGTAATTATACCACAGATTA
>JAQGAW010002621.1:0-14648 GCA_034698025.1 Phthiracarus crinitus | reverse complement strand
TGAGTGATGAATATGTGAAACCATTGAATGAAAGCCAAACACTCGATGACAATAACCGATGCATTTTAAGTGAATAATACAAGTCACCGATAAAGCACTTTATGATAATATCAGTGCCATAAGAATTGAATATGAAATGTGTGTCGAATAGCGTCGCAAATAATTATGTTTTTTATTCATTTCCACAAATGATTATTTAATTTGTTTTAATTATGTTTTGCAGAAATTTCGATCAATTTTATGAAATACGTACTCATTAACACTATTATCTAGTAAATAATGAATAATATATTATAATTCTAATAATTAGTTAAATGCAGAGATTCTCAAACATTGGGTTAAAATTCAGAAAAGGTTTGCAGTGAGAAAGTATTGGTACGTATTGTTATACATTATAATCAGAGGGCGGATATTTGGTTAAACCAAATCAAGAAATTTGGTGGTTATTTGGAAACAAAAATATTAAAATTTGGTGGTTAAATAAAACACGGTTTAAATTCGAAAAAAATATTGTAATTTTTAATATTGTGTTTCTAAATATTATGTTATAATAATCACTCTTCATTTATCAGGAATACGCTTATTTTAGCTATACAACATTAAGCAAATTTATTTGCATTTACTGATTCAATAAATAATACTCAAAATAGAATAAGCATGGTTGGACTTTGCACCTAAAATACCTAATAAAATTTAATTAAAACTTTGATTAAAATAAGAAAAAAGTAAAAATTTAGATTAATATTTTATTTATTCGCTTATGACACGTATTTTCTAATTAAAAATTTCAAAAACATTGAAATTTGGTTAAATAAATGTAATTTTTAATTATTTGGTGGTTATAACAAAATTTTGAAAAATTTGGTGGTTTTGGGGTTATTTGGGATTTAACCAAATATCCGCCCTCTGATTATCATATATTTATATAGTTAAATTTAAAATAATTAAAAACAACAATTGATAAATGCATAAAAGAATAAAAAGATTTTTTTTTAGAATTTTAAGAATATTTTGAATATTTTTGAGAATATATATTCGCATATTTTGAAAATTTTTGAGAATAAATATCCGCTCTTTAATAAGTAATATTACTTTACGAATGTATCGAATTAGGAAATTCCTTTCAAAAATTAAATCATTAGTTAACGATTTTCAAAGTGCTAGTTATAATTGAATGCTTACAATATATTGATTGTTATATATTAAATTAGGTACGCGTGGAGTTCTTGTCATTGAAATTCTTCGACAAATCGAAAAGATGACCGGCAAACCGATTCATCAACTTTTTGACTTAATTTGTGGTGTGAGCACAGGAGCTATAATAGCAAGTATGTTTGAATTTTTAGTTTTATTAAAATTCTATCTTACGTAAAGTCTATACAGAGTTTGGCAAACTTTACTAAATTCATTAAATTTTACTATAATCTAATAGTGCTTATCGGAGCGCTTCAAACTCCAATTAATGAGTGTGAAGATTATTATAGCAAATTTAGTGCTCATTTGTTTAAAAGTGACTTTTGGAGAGGTGCGGGAAGACTTATTATGTCACACGCGTATTATGACACTAATGTCTGGGAAGATATACTAAAAGAGATTTATAGCGAAACTCATTTAATAGAGACAGCTCAACATCCAAATGTTCCGCGAGTTATAGCCATATCCGCAGTTATGAATAAGCCTACAATTCAGGCTTTTTTGTTTCGCAATTACGAATTGCCTATTTCTAGTCGCTCTTTAAGTCAATACGAAGGAAGTTGTAAATATAAAATATGGCAATCAGTTAGAGGTAAAAATAAAATAATTTATCATTTGATTTTAAATTATGTTTTTCGCATTTAGCCTCAGCTTCAGCTCCCGGTTATTTCGAAGAGTTTACTCTCGATAATTATGTACATCAAGACGGAGGTATTCTTATTAATAATCCAACAGCGATTGCTATACACGAAGCGAAGATGCTTTGGCCAAACGAACAAATACAGTGTTTGCTGTCATTAGGAAGCGGTCGCTATATTCCTCCCGTAACCATAACTCCTGAGAACACACCCGCATCTCCAACCAGTTTAAGAACTAAATTGAGTAGACTTATAGATAGCGCTACTGATACTGAAATAGTTCATCGACTTATGCAAGATTTATTACCAAATCGTTATTATCGTTTGAATCCTAATTTAACTGAATTGGGAACTTTGGATGAGAACAGACCAGAAAAATTAAAACAAATGAAAATGGATGCGCAAATGTATTTAAGAAAAAATGAATATAAAGTTAATCAAGCGATTAAAGATATATCTAAAAAGCGTCATATTATTCAAAATTTGAATGATTGGCTTAAATTTCAGTTTTGTTTGCGAATATAATTTTTATAATCTTAAGTTAAGTTTTATACTGAACATTGCATTATTAACGTTAATTATGACAAGTTTTTTAGTTTAATTAAACATATAAATATCATGTAGTAATACTGTATGAATAAATGTAATTCATTATTGTTTTTATTTAGATATTAAAATTATACGCATAGATAACATTCATAATGAGCTCACTTTGCATTCATTATACTGTATACATAGAGTTAATTCAAAAGTATACCGGTAATCAAAATTTTAGCCTAAAGAGTATTAAATATTTTTGCCTTATATATTAATGTTATTATAGTTGGTTAACGATATTTTATTTTTATTTTGTAAGCAAACAGTACTTTAAATTATATATTGTTTCAACGAAAAATTTTTTAGTTTTTAATACATTGTTGAAAATGTTTACTTCAGTGAATGTATTGAGATTTTTGATTCAGTTGTGTTTTAGCTTTCGTCGAGTCAACATCACACAAATTGTTGTTAGCGGACACTCAGAATCGCGAATAAAAACTACTCACCAGTATTATAATTGCCAATATTAGTACACGTGCCGCCAAATATTAGGCGAAATTCTATATAAAATGTTAGTTTTCTAAAAAAATATTTTAAAGCAATTTTTAGCGGGTTTTATTCATTTTTGGCTTTTTTAAATCCATTTTTAGCATATTTTATGCTCATTTTTAGTTAATTTTTATCGATTATTGCCATTTTGAAGCCATTTTTAGTTCATTTTAAGATAAAATTATTGTTAGGCCTTAATTCAGAAATCTCTTAATAAATATAAAGATTAAAATCCCTTAATAAATATAAAAACGGTCTGCGGACAGACAGACATTCCAAATCTTTGAACAAAGTGAGTAAAAACTGTTAAATTATAACTAGATATGTTAGCTAAACAAATAGTGCTAATGAAATGAAAAAATAAAAAAAGCTTTGTTACATAATCATGCAAACCAGAAGCTAACAAACGTTACGTTATGCTACGAAATAGACTCCCAAATCGTAAACATTTTTAGGCCCGAGCCCGACGTCGGCCCGACATGTTTTTAAAAAACGCAAAGCCCGGCCCGACAAACATAACGGGCGCTCTATGAATTATAATTGTTTTTCGCTCTATATTTAAGATGTTTTCATAAATAAATTATAAATATTATACTTTAAAAGTTTTATATTCATAGTTATTTTAATTATATTAATAAATTAGTTTAACATCAACTTCGTTTATACACGAAAAGATGAAAATTATTAGGAAAAACTTTAATTTAAAGGGTGGTTCGGGCCCTGAAATATTTAAATCAAGGCCCGGCCAGAGGAAATCGTCGGGGGCCCGACAAATCAGGGGCCCGTTTGGGAGTCTACTACGAAACATTTGTTGCTCAAAATTCTAATTTAGCCACAAGTTTCTTTAGCCATGTTTTTCGAAATGAGTTTAAGCACCGTTTGTTGGATTTAACATTTGAAATGGTGTTGAGATTTACGGTATCATTAAATAGTATGTTATAATAGTTGTTCCCAAACGTCGCACTAAACCATAACTCATTAAACACTACACTACCACTTCCTTACCCAATAACCAATCGAAGTCACTGAAGACACGCGAAACGTCGATCAGACCACTGAGACATGATTACGCCGAACGAATGCTAGACCTATCCTCAGGTATCCGCCCTTAAAGACTAGGACTGGGGGTCAATAAACTTACACGAGGATACCATCGAAATATATTCATTAAATTAATTAAATAGAAAATAGATTATACCTTACAAAACAATATCTACGGACGTGTGTCCAGCGTTACAGCCAATCGCCATTATGTCCGCCTCTTTCCAACACCGCACACAAAACACATTCAATTAATTATAATTATTTAAACAGTGATTGTTAAGAATCAATTAAATATATTATTAACTTAAATAAAAATATATAAAGAAAACAATTGTCTTGTATACACTAGAGTAGTAAATCGTTAAAATTTTCAATCCCAAGCCCGACAAAAGCCCGAAAGTTTAAATTTGGGCCCGGCCCTAGCCCGATTATTTCTTAAAATCAAAAGCCCGGCCCGATCAGGCCCGATTAAATAAATTACGTACAAAATTGTTTTATTTAAAAATCTTCGGAATATGACCTTAAAACGATTGGCTATCCACTTTAGCAGGTTTTATTAGAGCTTTAGTCATCTAATTATATTAATTTAACAATAATTAAAAGATAAAGTTACATTTTAAATAATTTTCGATTTCTGAAATATATAAAAAGCAAATATTCCATATAAATTATAGAAACTTCAAAGCCCGACCCGGCCCGAATTTTTTATTATTAGGCCCGAACCCGGCCCGGCCCGATCACTATTGTCGGGGCCCGCGGGGGCCCGTTTACTAGTCTAGTATAAACACTTATAACGTTAGCATAGCATATTTTAAATTACAATTTTAGTCATTTTTTAGTAAAGTTTCAGACATTCATTTTCACATTTCATTCATTATTCACTCATAGTTTTTTTGTAATGTTCTCATCGTTTCACTCAAAGTATCAGTAATTGAAAATCGAAACGTTGCCACGATTTCGAAACAAGTGGTTATTATTATGCTTAGAAAACTATTTTAAAAATTACTATCAAAAATAAATAACATAATTTTGATGCGCTTTATTACAAATAAGCGAAATTACTTATTAATCACATTTTTAAAATTTTTATTGTTTATTGTATAAACTAGTGTTGATTTTACTTTTGAAAGTAAAAGTTATGAATTTTTTGAGTTTTTCTTTTACTAAAAGTAAAATTAAATTTTTTTAAAAAGAAAAAGTAAAAACAAAAAATTAGTTAAAAGTAATTGTGAAATTAAAAAGTAAAAGAAAAATAATACTAGTGTTTAACATTGAAAGTAAAAGTAAAATAAAATTATTTTAAATTTAATTTTACTTGAAGTAAAAGTAAAAGAAAAGTATAATTAAAACTTTAAAGAAAAACAACACTAGTATAAACTAGTAATACCGGTTTTACTCAATTTAATTGACGTCGCAATACCGCGAAACAAAATTTTTAAAATTCAATGATTTACATGAAAACTCAATTTATTTACAGCAGTTGTAGTCATGTAAATAATTGATTGCAAAGCATTGATATGTAATATGATCAGATTTATGCTTTTTTAATTGCTTTATTTTGATTATTGGTTTAACCAAAGCTTCTCAATGTTTTCTCTTGATATGCATTTCAAACCAGATTTTATTTCTGTAATAATTTTTGCAAATCGAACAAAATATAATATTTTGAATTTTTATTTTTATGATTTTCATAAAACATTTTGCCTTATATAAGCTTTTTTATTTAGCGTTTCAAGTTATTGAGAATTTCGTTTAAATTTCTTGTTGATAAGTTATAGCCCTTTTGCAGCAGTCGTTAAACAGCCCGCAAAATAATTACAGATTCATTATTCATACTTTTCCTCATAGTCAAGCTCAGACACGTCATCAAAAATTTTCAATATTATAGACAATTATAAGTGAATTAAAAAAGTGTCGGTTAAATCCGTCGAGTTTTTCGAAGGGGTATCCGAACACAAAAGCAATTTCCGTTTAAATCAGATTAGTTTTTGACACCCTCTAAAAATTGAGATTTTATTGATCTGACCCCCCCTTAAGCTTTCGAGTCTGTGTAACTCTGCACTGCTGAATATTAAATACAGTAAAGTATTTAATAATTGATAAATTCATATGATATTTCGATTAAACTAAGAGAGAGTTACACTAAAAAGCTTAAGTTAATGACCGTAAGAATCGTAAGCTATAAATGTAATAAAGTATTTTTAGGGTATGTTAAGAATAACTTGTAAAATTTATTTTGTAAATAACTTAAATTTTTATTTAAAATATTAAAAAATATAAAACAATAAGAATGCATTTTAAATTTTAAAAATTTTATATAACTATTTTACAAAAGAGAACTTACAATTAATACTAACTATAATTAAAAATTCTTTACTTTTCATTTTTTTGATTGATCTTATTTTTTACAGTAATTTTATTTTTGTTTAGAAGAATTTCTATTTAAACTGTTTGTCAAAAAAGATTTATACCTTTAAACTGGTTTGTATATAAAACAAATTTTTGTTACCGGTATTATTTTATTAAATAGAATTCAAAGAACTCTTCATTGAATTGAAAACGCTTTAAAGTGAAGGACATAAAACTTGAAAAGGATTATTCGGGCATAACGCAAGCTCTAATTTTACTCGTGCCTCAATAATCCGAATTTTATGTTCACTCGAATGTAGATTATCTAACAATTTAAATAATACTAATGGTTTAATGTTTAAATTTATTTTTTCGTTCACGTTGTGTCAAAGTTGAGCTTATAGATTTGAGTAAATTTGTAAGTCTGTTTGTACTCATTCTTATATTATAAATTTCCCCGATTTCTTTTATTCATTAAAGAATTTAGATTATTGCCAAAACTAATTTATTTGTCCTATAAATGTATCAAAAATTAATAACGCTATTAATGCAATCAACTGCTCAACGCATTCATCGCGATTATCGTTGACTTACGGGTTAATTTGAGGCAAATATTTTATGCGGTCTTTAGAGAATCGCAAATATCGAGGCGTGGAGGGCGCGGGTCTCTAGTAAACTAGTAAACATTAAAATTATAATACACAAATGATGATTTTTTAACAAAAACCTTTAAAATACAAACCAATAATTATATAAATTTTTGCAGCAAAAACTATTAATATACTTTTTATAAGGTTACCAATAAGTTGTTTTTATAAGCTTTATATCTTTTAAATAAAAATGAAATTAACATTATTTTTTAACAAAAATTAACTAAAGTTACAAATATTAATTAAATACATTTTGCGTCTTTTTAACTCGAAAATCGATCCAAAGAAATTTTTAAAATATTGAGTATCATAAATTGGATTAAACTGGTTTAAAGTTAGTTTTTAAAAATTGAATTTTAATGCAAATATTGCAGAAATAATTTTTGAAACTTATGACAACTTTAATGATTTTTATTCAAAAATTCTTTACTTACTGACCCGAATTTTAAACATTTTGACCCGAATTATCCCTTTATCATCAAAAAGCGTATAAATCTTTTCAGACATTAAAGCACTGTATATCCGCAAAAGCAGCACTAATTAGACATGCATTGAGGCATATTTATACGTTCAATGAAAGTTGAAAGTTGAATGTCAAAACCTGTTTCATTCAACAATAATAAAGTCAAGTGCAATATTCTTTCGATTATAAACACAGATATTAACCTTATCTCCTTTTTCACAGTCCGTTATTTTTACCCCAAATTTTATGCATGCTTTTTCCGCTAAAAAAGTTTAAGTGAAAAATAAAAACTATCAATCTTTTATCCAAAACTAAGATATATTTGAGATTATTGAACGAATCGATGACATAAATATTCAAATTACTTTTTATTCTTTATTGACATCGATGTTATTAACACATAAAAGTTTTAAGTTTTGAATTTGATTCTGTGAGTGTAATTATATATTTGAAAACTTAAATAAGTTGAAGGACCGGATGTGTCAATCTTATAATATAAGCTATTTTTGAAACGCCCTTAATATTAGATTTAAGTAATAATCAATTGTAAATTTTAATGTGCAATAATATCATTTTTATTAAGTGTACAATATTTGATTAAAACAGGCAACATTTAGATTATCTTTAAAATTTTATGTAAAATTCGAAGAATTATGTTAGAAATTACAATTAACAAATAAATGCTTTAGTTTTATCCATAAAGAAAAAATTTGTGTTTTTTGTATTTAAGGTACCGATCCTTAAGTCTAATTTTTGGAATGATTTAAAATTGGATTAAATGTTTTTAATATTTGAGTACTTATGAAATATGATTTTAAAATTGACTGTCAAAGACTATAAATAATGACATTTATCAAAGTGAATGCGTTGTCATTAACATTATGACAGCCAATTGCGATCCAAAACATTTAAATAATTTTATTTGAATATTACAAGAAATTGTTTTCAGAAACTGTTTAATGTATGACAAGATTTTCTATTTTACATTAATTTTAATAATCAATCGCTTGTGGAACTCCATTAACTAATTTCGATTTTATTACTCCATCTTCGGTGACAGTAACCGTTTCCACGCCATTATCGACAACTCTGCAAATAATTAGGGTAAGAACTGTTAACAATTCACATGAATAAACAATTAATGACTTACTTTCTAGTCTCTACTCTCTTCCCATTAACATGTTTGGTGGATGTTGTGGTTCGACGCACATTCGGTTTGTTTGGGAGATCATTGAAATTATCATTACTGCTGAATGTCGTGAATGAAGTGAAGCCATTTGAGAAAAATGGATCCGGAAATTCATTAAACGCAGAAATACCGAATGGAGAAAAGCCGAACATATTATTCTGTCGATGAAGTGAATTGTTTTGTTGGTTTTGGTTTCGATTCGAAGAACCAAAGAAGTCAGAGAACGGATCGCCACCGAAAAATTCACGGAACACGTCTTCTGGATCTCTGAACGCGAAGAATGAGTGGAAAGGATTCGATGCAAACCCGTTTTGAAACATTTCGTGATTGTAGTGATTTGACCGCGAATTACCGCCATTTATTAGACCTTCTTTGCCGTATTGATCGTACAATCGACGCTTTTTATCTAAATTATCAATTAATCCACATTTAAATTAATCATTAATTAATTAATAGATAAGTAAATAATACCATCTGAAAGAACTTCGTATGCCTCAGAAATTTCTTTGAAACGAATTTCCGATTCTTCCTTTCGACCCGGATTTTTGTCGGGATGCCATTTGAGCGCTAACTTTCGATACCTGTTTTTTGATTAACAATTCATTAAAGAAATGAACACAACAAACAAATGGTTATTAATAAAAAAATGTAGACATATCTTATGTTTAACTTACGCTTTTTTAATATCAGTTGTGGTCGATGTTCGGGTAACGTCTAGTACTTTATAATAGTCAACCATTTCTAATGGTTAGTAGTTTACAGTTTACTAGTCAATGACCAAATCACAGGAAATACTAAACAAAATGCAATGCAGTGTAGACTGTATTGATGCGTATTTTGGTATTTGATTGTTGTCTGTTTGGTATAACAGTTAAATGTCTCACACACTGCACAACAAATCTATATATGTTTACACACAAAACAATCAATAATTGAGTATAAGAATAATAAATCGATATTACGGTAAGTGTAATAAGTGTAACAAAATGGCAATAATATAGTTATAGAGTTATTGAGTAATGATTTGTAGATATAAACAAACGAAACTCACTGAATAAGCATTTACTGTATATTTATGATAGGTTTGAAACGAAACCACTAATCATTACTATAACAGTAAGTTTTACAACAGTACTCGATATGCAGTATCGCTGTATCGCTGTATCGCAGTAACAGCAGTGACAGCAGTAACACGTAAAGGCGTACTACTGTTCTATGACTAAAATTAGATTTAACAGCAGGTTTTAGCGCAACACTTCATAACACGTACACATTTTAATGAATAGTGATTGGCTCGAAACCATTTACCAAACTATTAGCATAGACCTCTTCTGTCAAGATTTCTGTCCAGCTTTAGAGTTGTTTGGTTTACTTGTCTTCTCTTTTGCTGAACAGACAAGTTTGTCTGTCTCTAACTCTACACTCTATAGTATAGACTCCACAATATATTTATTATGAATTATACTGTATTAACAAACCTACACAAGATTTACATGCACAGGTGATGTGATTTTATGTGTGGTGTGACTCTACTGTTACTTCTATACAATAATCTAAACAATATAGAGTTAGGTGTGTGTCAATTCATAATTCTAATAAATGGCAAGTTTTCAAAGTTTCGTTTTCAGTGTGCGCTCAAAAGTCATAAACCCAGCTATGAATGAACTTTAACATAACACGTTTGAAAGGCCTTTAACTTATAAGAATGAGAGGTTGTGCCATGTTTTGGGCAATGTTTTAGGGAATGTTTTAGGGCTGGTTTGCCATAGCTTTCCAATGGAATCCATTCGATGATTCATAACGCATTGATATTCACATTCACATTCATAACCCTTAAGAGTACATCAACATCTATAAACTGTTGCACTAATATTTATATTCACGTTCATCAAACTAATACTGATTTTGTTTTTATTATTTTAATTGAGAATATTTTGAAAATAAATGAGTTATAAAAATTTGATTGCATACAAAACATTGTGATTACAATATAATATATGAATTATGAAATTCTAGTTCGCCTCCGTTTGCGTGAATCATTAAATAAATTGTATTTGTATAAACTTCAAGGTTAAGCGTTGACATTCAAATCAAAATCTTAATTTTTCAATATACTGTACACATCTTGTATCGTATAAAATGATTTACAATATTGAATAAGTTACCACATTAAGTATTTTCTAAGCTCGAAACTATCTTTATCAGAGAATTAAATTATTTCAATAAATATGATAAAATTGAAAATAAAATGATTGTGAATTTCAATTTTTATTTGATACCGATTTGTTGAAAAATAGTGTAAAGTAGTGATGATGGTTTAGAGCCTCCGAGCCTGAACCTGAGCCTCAGGCTCGGACTCAGGCTCTTGTTTCGATTTTTGTTAGAGGCTCAGGCTTGAGGTTTTCATACTTTTGAGCCTGAACCTGAGATTCGAGGCTCGGGTTACGCTTAAGAGAGTTTCTGTGCAATTTAATATATTAGAATATTGTATAGAATGTAAATTCAAGAAAAATTGTAACTTTTAATAATATTATTTCTTTGTTATTTATTATTTTTATTATTACAAAAGTTCTATTGTGTCATTTGATATTAAATAGAACATTTTTTCATCTAAAAAATTCACAGAGGCTCTAGGCTCAGACTCGGGATCAAGGATGGAGACTCGGGTTCAAGCTCAGGCTCTTACTTTAATTGAGGCTCCAGGTTCAGGTTTTCAAATCGAGGCTCAGGTTCCAGCCGGAGCCTCTGGAACCTGAGCCTCATCATCACTAGTGTAAAGCATAACTATATATCGCGCCAAATAGAATAATTTATTTAATATTAAGTAAATTATAAGATTAGTATGTGCTAATAAATCATTTTGTAATTAAATTATAAGTTATATTAAACGAATTTTTAGAACGATTTTTAAATTTTAGTTAAACGATTAAAATACGATTTATTTGACTTTTTCTTCTAACAATTTTCATATCCTTAATTAATAGAAAGTGAGTTCTAGAGTACTAACACAAAGGTGTAAATCACAAAAATTTTAAAGCCAGAGCCTATTGTAGGCGAATCAACAAAGCCCGTGGGCTTGAAAATTTGGGAACTCTTTTCTCACTCTAGTGTGCAGTAAGCAAAAAATTGTTTTATGTATGGAATAGAGATGAACATTTTAACTGTTAACTTTTAACTTTAGAAGTTAACAGTTAAAGTTAAGGTTAAAAGTTAGACATTTTATTCAAAGTTAAGTTAATGTTTTTAACCAGTTAGAGTTAAATGTATTACAAAAGTTAATTCTTAACTTTTTGACTTGTAATTAATATTATTTTTAATTAATACATTTTAAAATCCTATTTCAAATTCTTTTACTTTATAATTTATTTATATGTTTTGAAAATATGTCTATTGAAATATCGTTTAAAAATATGAATAACGAGTTTATATGACAATTTTTGCTAATATACTGTGATTTAAAGCTAATTTACTTAATAACTTAGGTCTAAAACCTAAAAATAGATTAACCGGTTAAACAAGAACAAATTAGAATTCGAGGAAATCTGTAAAGAAATTGTATTTATCTACATATGGAACCGTTAGCTTAACACAAAATCTGTAACAACTAACTCGGGTACAAATGCGTCTAAACTTACGTATCCGTCGAAAAAACGGTGAAATTATCTCCATCGGATCAGTTACAGCACTGGTGTCAAAATGTAAAGTGCACACCACCCACCGAACAGTTAGAGTTACACAAAATCTGTAACAGGTAACTGGGGTACAATGTCGACCAAACTAACTTATCGGTCGAAAAAACGGTAAAATTATCAGATCAGATCAGTTACAGTAAAGTAGTCTAACGTGTGTAGCGCTAGCGATACCGAAATTCTGTCACAGGAATGTTGGGTAGAATTTCGATAAAACTTAACATATCATTCGAAGTGCTGTTCACGAAAATGTTTCATTCAGTCAAAACATAAGCGCACTGTAATTGTATTGGAAGTGTAAATAATATCGTTATAATTCTCATATATAACTCGTTATTAACAACAAATTGACAATAATTGGTCTAATAATGAATGCAAAAACAAAAGTTATAAGTGTGGACTATTTTAATATTAATGCTATGAATGAGAGTATTAAATAATTGTCGCTCATTTAATTTGAAGAATAATGAAGTAATAACTAACGGCAAAACTCAAATTGATTTAGTTTTTAGTCGCAATATTTCATTTCAAGTAAATCTGTGTGAATCATATTTTTCGTATCATAAACCAGTTTGTTTTTCAGTTTATGTTATAAATAGCTAATAATAAATTTTGTTAATTTTATTCAGTTTAGTTTCATTTATAAATTGTTTGAAATATCTTCAATAACTTTTCTAGAAAGTGAACTGTTTTGCTAACGTGTTCTATATGTTACTTTAATTTCGATAATAAACTTCAACTGTACATCACTCAGATTTCAAAATTTCAAATCGTAATGATAAATACTTTACCAATTTTATAATTGAATATAACGCAGTAATTCATCAAAACTCAATTATTATTAAAATAGAGAATAGAAAAATTGGTAGTAATTACGGTTACTTAAACGTCAAATACATTTTGAAGATTTTTCTAACTTTATAAGCTTACTGTAACTAAACATAACTAAACATAAGCTTAGTATATAAACTTACAGTACAATAAAAGATTAAGGATATCAACAAACAAGTATTGCTTTTAATAACAAAAAATTAAAATTAATTGTAAAAATGATTGTTATTTATAATAAAGGATCAAAACTTTTGTCTTCGAGGTTTTTATTTCTGGACTCATACCAAGACTTAGCGATAGTTCTCTTCATATCGTCATCTCCTTCGTCATACATTTGTTTCATAATTTTCATGAGACCAGCAGACGGGTCGTCACCCAAAGCTTTCTCTTCATCCAACGCTTTCTTGTACTTACTTTCCACTTCATTAATATTAGGCCATTGCTTAGACTCTACTTTTTTCAGGTAAACTATAATTTTTCCCGACTTTGTTAACTTAAAATAGCTTTTATCCGAATCAATATCGGCGTTCAATTTTGAGAGACTAAACTTAAATTTACCAAATATTAGGCTAAAACTTTTGTTATTTGAAAAATTTAGTTTAATATCGGAAGTATTTATCTCCGAATTCTTATCGATGTCTATATATATTTTAACGAAATCGTTAGTTTGATCCCACATATAAGTGTTCACAACAACAGATCCAATCGGTTGATGAACTCTTTCCTGTTCAACAGTTTTCGTTTGGTTTTGTTTACAAACTGTTTCGCAATTCATCTGTTTTACCAAATATTGCTTTCTTTGGGACAATTTGTTGGCTTCGGTTGTCAATAGCTTTCTAATGTTTTCGCTTTTGACCACTGATTCCAGTGATGACAACTCTAACAAATCAATATCGATCTGACAAATCATTAACAAAACCAAATCATTATTAATTAAATTGAATTGAAATGGACTTACATTTTCGATTTCCTTATTAAAAGACATTACGACAGCAGTTGTGTTGTGTATCTAATAATCTAATATAACTAATAAACAATTAATGCCAATGTGTGTGACTGTGACTGTGTGTGTGTTTCGTTCAGTTTACAGATGGCATCACATCACATAAAAAACTTCCAGAAAATTCTACATTAAGCTTATGTCAGTGTGTGTTATGATAGCGATTTCCGGGATTGAAAATTTGATATAACAGGAAATCGTAAACAAAATAGCTTTAAAACCTGGAATAGTCTCGGAAAATTTGTTATCATTGTAATAAAAAAATTACAGAAATTATTTGAATTATTTATTATGAAACTTATTTTTAATTAGATTCAGTAAAAAGCTAGCAGTCAGACGCTTAAGTTAGATAAAGCTTACACTTAGCAGCCGTTTTGACCAGAAATGTTCTTTTTTGGTTTATTAGAAGTTATAACTATATGATTTAAAACTTACAATTAAAGTTGGTAGCGGTTCGGTTTAACCGCGGTTTAAACCGCCAATCTCTTAAAGTCAGCGGTTTAGGTTTAAGTTTT
>JAQGAW010002620.1:0-14648 GCA_034698025.1 Phthiracarus crinitus | reverse complement strand
CACCATAACCAAGTAAGTAAAAAGATTTGCATGAAATAAAGAATAAGAACGCAAAACAAAATACCACTAATCACTTAACATACGCACGCGAATCAATTGTTAGTAATACTAACGATTTAAAGTAATTTAATTTATTCAATCTTACGTTAATTGTAATCTCGTTGATGTCTATGTCCGAAAAGCGTTTTAGGTCCGAATTGAATCTTCAAATTATTCGCCAATAAATCAATTGAGTTCAGGTTTCCTTAATCGTCTTCCAGTGGTTTGGATATCCTTAAATTAAATTTAAAATACATTAAAAATTATGCATTTATTATGTTACAAATAGCGCTATAATATTTATATATATTTACATAATTAAGAAATACTTAAAAAACGCATAAATCACTTGCATGTGATGCCAAATACACTAAATTGCGTTCAATATAACTCTTAATACGATTTAATTTGATGAAAACCAACTTATTATGGATCGCTTCACACAAATTTAGCTATATATATGTGATTAAATTAAAATTAATTTATTATTTATGGTTTAATTACGTTTATTATTATATAAATATAATAGTTTTGAAGATGAAAGTGTGTTTGTGTGTTCGTAATGGTCACGTGATCATATAGCGTACACAGTACGTAATGTTATGTATAAGATTTACAGTTTATATAAAGCTATATTATAATAAACAAATAACTGGCATAAGACTTTTGAGCATTCTAAGGCGGGAAGGGATGGGAATGCGGGCTCGGGAAATAAATGCGGGCGCGGCAAAAAAGTATTGTGATGTAGGTCTCTAGTACATACCAAAAACAGTGATTTATTTGTGACGCAATAATCTTTTATTCGATTTGTTCAATAAATCCAATTAAGTTTCTTAATTTGATTCGTTAGAGCGCTCTAAATAAGTATATTATACATTATGTAACATAATTTAATCATTATAAATAAAATAATACCTTAATTGTGGTTAATTATCAAATTAATTGAAGACAAACACATCAATCAATCGCACAGCAAACGTTACGCGACGCACTATCGGCCAAATGCTGCGCAGTATTAATTACGGTGAACGGGAAAACCAATCGTCACATTAGAACCAAACATCACTTAATTATAGCTATAATGTTGAAATGTTTGCGCTCATAAAAGTATATTCAATACTGTTGAGTTACAGTTCGCACACAATTTCGAATAAAAATAGACGTTATATTAACGTTTGAGCGCTCACGTGATTTTTTGACTAAATTTAGAAACGATCACAAGATGGCTCTGTGATCGTTTCATCGCAACCATAATTCGACTAAATTTGTTGTGAATTTCGATGCTCACAAAACCAGTCACAATATTTCTCTGTGTGTAGATGCCACATATAATGGTACAAAGCTAGACATTATGACGACTGTAACTTTGTTAATACTGTGAGTATTACTCACTGTTTAATATTCAATGCGTTAACTAAGCTATTGGCGAAACTACTGGCGTGTGTCTGGTAAGCTTAATGCCACGATGAATGATAGATGATGAACACTTTAACCGTTAACTTTTGACTTGACAGTTAACCGGTCAAAGTTAAGATTAAAGTTAAAAGTTAAAGAGTTTCTTAACTGTTAAAACATTAACTTTTAATATTCAAGTAAAACCGCATTAACCGGTTAACTCAATTTAGTTTTTATATAGTTTTTTCATGAATTTTTTAAAGAAATTGTACAAATTAGAAAAATAAATTGAAATTTAATTATTTTTCACATTACGAATTTATATTTTAAAAATTTAATTTTTTAATTCGTATTATTTAATTTACACTTATTTGATATTTTAATTGATTATAAAATATGGAGTCAAAAAAGGGAATAAACTCGTCAAAATTTATTTAACCGGTCACTAAAGTTAATAATGTTATTTCCCGGTTAAGGTTAGAGTTAAAATAATGTTAAGAGTTAATGTTAAGAGTTAAAAGATTAATTAAGATTACAGCTATAGTGATGTTCATAAAAGATGCCAACGGTTACGGTTCAATTTAACAACGATTTAAACCAAAAGTTTAAAGTTGTCACATCGAGTAAATAAATCTTAATAATAAATAACCTCTATTTAAATTATAATATATTCATAATATTTAAAGGCAACGCTGAATATTAAGGGACACCTCCTATCCTAGAATTATGACTGTATATTAATTCCTTTTGCTTAGAGGAGTCCGATTATTAAAACTAACATATATATGAAAAATCAAAGGTACGCACGATTATAGCAAACAAGTGGTGGGTTATATCAATCAAGAGTTTTGTTTTATATAAACACATTTCGTATGATAAAATAAATCACACTTTGAATATAATAACATACTGTATAACGCAAATCTATTAATCGTCGCATTACGCACACAATGATCTGTTAATGACATTAAACTAATTATTCTAAATACAACAAATAATACAAATCACAATTTATTTTAATAACAAATAACTGTTAATAAAAACGTATTAATTATAACTAAAAACATGATAAATTAAAATTGAAGAAGTATCACAACATATTTTTATAATTTAGTTTATAAAATAAGTTTTAATTTTGAAAATAGGATGTTTTTTATATATCTTTCAAGAAATTAAAAATCTAAGAACTAAAAATTTAAAATCCGAACCGACCCGAACCCTATATTTCGTGTACCCGATTTCAATTTTATTCATATTCTTTTAAGCAACTTTTTAAAACAATTTTATTAAATCTTATTTTATTTGGATAAAACATTAAAATTTATAAAATCAAAACTTAAATTTAATTAGATTAATCAAAATTAAAATAGATATACAGAATCAAAATAGAAATTTGATCAAAAATCTAAATAAAAATACAGTCAAAATGTAAAATATTAAAACGAAACAACACTAGTACATATTTAACTATTCAAAAAATCTAATTTTACTTTCATTATAACATTTTATTCAATATCTAAAATAGTTTTAAAATTATTGTAACCGATAACTTAATAATTTTAATTATTATTACACAAAAATTAATTTAATATATTAAATTGTGACAACAATTTTTCCTTTTTGTAGCTCATTAGTAAGGATCGGATATTCCTGGAAAATCCCGTATTTTTTCTTTAATGATATAACCGGGAGATTAATATATTAACTTTTATTATATAAAACAAATTAATAAAAAGTTGTTTTATTTTCCCGGTTTTTCCCGGTTTTGGCATTTTATAGAAATAATCCCGGAAATATGAAAATATTCAAAAAGTTCCCGTTTTCGCTATATTTTGAAACAAAATTATAAGTAATCTAACAAATCTTTTCTTTTTGTTACTGAAATCAAAACTAAATTAATTTTTTTGTGTGTGAAAAATTTAAATAATTTTGAAATATTTTTTAAAAATTATGCTTAAAGTTAATAAAACTTAAATATGTTCAAAATTGTATGAAATTGTAAAATATGGTAAATTAATATACAATTTACATAATATAGAGTTCAATTCTTTTTTGTAAATTAAATTTGTGAATTATAAATTTGAAATCATTAAAAAATTTTACTTCCCGGAACAATTCCCGATTTTAATACATTTTTGTTCCCGGTTCCCAATAACGTTCCCGTTTTAACCACTTTTTAGTCCCGGAAAATCCGATCCCTATCAATTAATTTTTATAAAAGTTTTTAATTCAAATACTTTAAAAACTTGAAATCGATTAAATTTAAAGACCATAGCATTTTGAGATTTTAAAGTAAATTGGTTTGAAATGTGCGCGTTTAAAAGTTTTAGAATTAATAAATATTAGCCAAAATGAACTTAAGGAAACATTTAACATTGGCTTTGAATCAATAGTAAAATTAATATTAAGAAGTGTAAATTTTTAATAAAAATATTGAATCTTTAAGAAAATTCTTTCACATAAAACATTTGAAAATACATTCACATGAAACAAATGGACATAATATATGTATTCATAATTATTTACCAAAATTAAAACCTATAAGTGTTTGTGTTAAAGAATTTTTGAAAAGCCAAGAATGTAATAATATTATAGAAAATATAAAAATATGCTTAAAAAATATAATTTTTTAAATATTAGAACTATCTGTGTTTATTCAAAATATTTTTTGGAATTCATTGATTAAAAGAAATAGAAACTTTAATTTAAAAAATAGGATTATAACTGTAAATATTTTGTAAAAGGAATACAAATTTTAATTCACAAATCTCTACCCATCCCGATATTATATCAGAAAACAAAACTAATATCGTAAATAAATGATTAAATAAATGATGAATATTTTTACCATTTAATATATATATATTTATGATGTGAAATAAATATAATTTTTGACAAAATTTTACTGTTTGGTAATTTTATTCCAAAAAAATGAAATTTAAATAGTTTAAGGACTTTAATAAATTTTAACAAAAACCCGACCAGTATTGTATTTCCCAATTAAAGGCCCGAACCCTACTTATCCTAACCGACACATTTTGCCGGCCCGCTTGGGCCCCACTAAACATGCGCCCGATGGTTACACTAATTTACATAAAAAACTTATATACTTTAGATATAAATAAACAGATAACTAATGTTTAATAATTGATAATTGTGAACGATGTGAATTAAATATGCTTAATTGCTTTAAACGTGTACATCTAATATTTAATATATTAATTGTTTGTTGGCGTAAATAATAGCCATCAATAATATTATGATTATTATTCCCAAATTTTTTAATCACATACTTAAGTAAATAAAACTTATTAGTTGAGTCAAATAAATTCATTGAATTTAAAAAAATTTCGTATATCAGTACAATTACAATAATGTCAATGAGTTTTTGCAAGTTTATATTGTATATTTAATATATTAATATTGAATTTAAACGTATTGCAATCGAAGACTTATCAGTAATTCACACAATGAACTTAAACACCTATCAAAACTATTTCTACTATAATTTATTAATGAACACATATTTTAATATTGTTTTAATCTAAAATATATAAGCTTTAACTACACTTATACAAAAATATAATTATAACTGAAAGTATGACTCTTATGAAGTTCTTTATGTGAACATTATTTTTAAGACAAGTATTTATTCTAAACAATTCAAAAATATTCTAAAAACCAGTTCAATTTCTTAAGCAGAAACTGTTAAACTTATCGATCAATCAGATAATTAAATAAACTAAGCATAATATAAGTCTAACAGTTAATTATGCTATAATAATTAATTTAAATAGTGTTAAAAGTTTTTTGATTTGCAAATTTTTGGATTCGTTATTATAATTAATAAACAAATAGTAAATTACCATTGAGTAAGAGTTTTGTCAATATAATTTACCAAGAGATATATTTTTAGTTGTAACTTGCTTTTAAAGTTTACTTTTAAAGTTAAAAACAAAAATAACTATACTACTCAATCAACTTGGATATTTTCAAAAAATATTTTGTTTAGCTTAAGCACAATCATTTGAGTTTACTTTTTATATCGTAGCACAACAATTCAGCAAATACATAATAGACATAAACAATTAATCAAATTATTTAAAATCATTTATAAATATTGAAATTATATTTAAAAATTTTAAAAATTTATTTTCGATGTTGAATTTACTGAATTGTTATAATTGATTATATATTAATTGTATGCTAATCAAATACTAAAGCGTACTTAACTGTACATAATTGTTGATTGTCGGCAAATTATTTAACTCTATGCATTACAGTACATGATTCAATCTACAAAAGTCTAAGAAACCCGTGATTATAAGTTTCAATTTATAAATTAATATTGTTTGAAATATGTTATCAAAAAAATAAATTGTTTATGCTGAAGTGGCCCTAAAACATAATGTTAATATAAGGAGTGCCCTAATCAAAAAATTTTATATTAAAGTGAATGTGCCTTATAAAAAATAGAAGAGTTGACAACAGTCAACTCATTCTAAAACAGATTTTTGAATGGATAAGAGGCGAGAAAAACACTCGAAAGGCTACAAAAAAAATTATTTTTGTAACGTTTTTAATAAAAAATAAAACGTTTAAAATTATAAAGGTATGTCTAATTTATTAAACGAATAAAAATATTAAACTAATTCTTGATTTTTGTCAATCTGAAAAATAGTTTTTTCTTCTGGCTCTCTGTCCTTTTAGAACTTTATGTTCTACTGCTTTTCCTCTCGAGTGTCTATTTCACTCCTGTTTTCTATTTAAAGAGAACAGTATGTTCTCATGCTTTTCCTATTGAGTTCTCATCGCACTCCTGTTTTTCCTATTGAGAGTCAGTTGCTCTATTTTCAATTTAATTTTTGAGAACTCTGTGTTCCTATGGGCTAACTAATTAGAGCACGTCAGATGTCGAGATTGACATCCTCTAGGGATTAGCGCTCTAAATAGTTTAGAATAAACCGTTTTTATAGCGAACCCCCCTCTTTTAGTTAAACTATCTTGATCTCCGACAAGTATCTAGATATTTGAATGGGTTTTTACTTGATACCAATTTTTGGTGTTACAATATTTATATTTGATTCAATTTTTAAAAATATTTATCGGTTTAAAGTTATTATAATATTGCATTTTATTCTAATATAGAAATTGCCTTACTACATTTATATAAATTTTTTTTGTGAATAAATTTATAACAATTCTTTTAATTTTTCTAAAAAAATAATTTATAACTTTAAAACTGTACAGCTAATCTATAATCTTTTAATTTTAAAAATTAAATAGTTAAATTTAAATTGTTAAATACTTTTTAATTTTTTTAATGAAACTGCTCTTTTCTTAATAATGTAAACCTAGATATAAAATAAAAGTACAAATCGGAATTCACTAAATGATTTGACTTAAATTTGAAAAATTTAATTCAAAAACTAATAAAAAACTGAAATTTCAACTATAAATGGTTTAATATTCTAAGTGATTTGTTAGTAGCTCAAGCTCCAAAATAGAGTTCTTGAGCTTAGACAAATCAAGCTTAAGCTTAACTAAAATGAGATTTAGGTTATTCTAATATTGAGGCACGCTGTATACACTTATTACCCATTACTAACTTATTAATCACTGTTTTTAAATTATTTATTGTTTAGTGAATAGACATTACCCTATTACACTATTATTGTTAATCGATAATATGACTTTAGTCTGTAATCTATTAATGTTTAACGCTTATTTAAACGCAAAGCTGATGTAAAGCTATTCAGTGTAACACTAGCTAAAGATCTGTTAAGTCGCATAATAAAGTTATACTCCTCACTATAAACGTGTAGTAAATTTTGTTACTATAAACGTGTAGCAGTTATTGTTTCGGTGGAAACTCCTTTTTTTCGTCGGCACAGTCACTGCCTGCGAATCCTTTTGTTTATTTCGGAATCATTACATGTCAGCAACAGATACATGTATACACAAGTATTACATTCGTAATAATAAACAAAAACATCCAGAAATATATCAGAACAAAGCATTACTAAATTTGGAATCAAAAGAACTTTTAGATATATTAACTGCAACAGAAGAAATAGATCCTGTATTCAAACAAATAATGCTTGCATTAGAAAACAATTTAAAAGAAAAGGAGCTGGAAATCGTTCAATTAAATGATGAGTTAATAACATTTTCGAGTAAATAAGATGACCTGAAGAAATAATTGAAAGACGAATCAGATTTAAGAAAATCAAATGAGAAACAGTTTGCCGATGAAATCGCGTCATTAAATTAATTAATAAATGAAGTGAAAAATGCAATGAACAATCAAAACAATCAAATTTGAAACACAATCATAACTATGCCATTACTGCATCCAATTTTGTCGACAAATTTATTTAGAAGTTATGGCAATTTAGGGAACAGTTTTAGTGTTTCAGCTATTAATCCGCAAACAACGCAAACTTCAGAAACGATTACAACAATAACTAACGTTAACATTGCACAAACTGCAACTGGCAGGGATTTAAGTAACAGTCAGTCAGCTAATACGCAACAACAGCACAATATAGTGATCAGACAATTCAAATGTAAAGTCAATTTAATGACACTTTACGGTCTTTAGCCGTTACTTTTAAACTGACTATGCAGTCAACAGTTTCTCAAATTGTTAATCAAAACAGAAATGATTTTACAGCAATAGATTTGACTCAATTTAAATTAGGAACTCCTGCTAAGAAATACATAGAAAACCTGGAAACTAAAGCTGTTATTTGTGATGTTCAGGAAAATAGACTTAAATGTATTTTATGCTCTAAAATACATATTGATTTAAATGAAAAATTTTAAAAATTTTATGACAAAAATAAATATAAAGAATGGGATGACTTTAAGGAGTCATTTATTAAAACATTCTCATCAAAACAGCACGCATTGCAGCACTTTCTAGGGTTAAAAATATAAACCGAGAATATTTCAAATCAACACAAGACTTTTTAGACGCTTACACTGCAATAATGGATTCTCACACAGGAGGAGACGAACTAATATTCAGACATACCTTAATTGGAAAATTGCATCCTAACACTCAGGGACACATTGCGGAACATGTGTTGACAACCGACTGCTCCACAGCCGAATTTCTAGATCACGTGTCACACATTGACAATTGGAATGTCAATCTAATGAAAAGGAATAGAGAACGGAAACTATTGAGACAAGATGAAAAGTCTCACAACAACAATAACAATTTAAGGAACATACCTAACAATAATTACAATAATAGCAGAAATAATGGTAACAATAGGAATCGTAGACTCAACTGACGTAACTTTACACAATGTAATTGGTGTGGCGGTTCTTAACATATGGAAAATACCTGTCACTACAAACTTAATGGTAAATCTAGTGATGAGGCAAAGAAGCTGAGGCTTCATACGATTGTACAATTCATACAAAATACAAACTCCAATACAAATGTTAATAATAATACAAATAATAGTAACAATCAAAGACCGCGACAGCAAAGAACCGCGATAGAAGAGTCTGCGGGAAGTGGTAACACCACTACTGATTCAGAATCATCTGATAATTTAATCTAATTTCTTCATCTGCCGGAGGCACAGATGAAGTATTAGCCCACGAAAGCCCTCATAATAACATTAGTGATAACAACAACTTCAGGGATAAACCTAAAGTGAAAATACGAATAAACAATTCATTAACAGTGACAGCATTATTAGATACTGGTGCCACACATGGCATAATCAAACAAAAATTTATTCAACAATTAAATGTTAAGCACCAATATTTAATTTATAGACTGAGAGGTCTTAATAGTGAAGTGCCATATTTAGGCTCAGTTTATGGATTGTTTTCAGATTTTGATTTAAATGATAAGATTCTATTCAACATAAGCGAATCGGTCTGTTATGACGTCATTCTCGGTACAAATTTTATGCCTAAATTCAAATTCATAATTGATTTGGATTCAAATAAAATTAAATATAAGCATAACAACACTACTAATACAGTTGACAATAATACTGTGTTTAATTAAACGTTGGAAACAATAACACAACAAACTGACCAAAACGTAGATACTGTCAATATAGTGGAAGAAATCGTGGAAATGGAAAAGTAGGTGGAAAATGTTTGTAACATTTCCAGCGATAAGATAGCTTATGATTTATCAGACCAAACAGTGTTTAATAACAATAAAAGATAAGCACACATTTTTACAACAATTAAATTTAGAATAGACAATTCTACAAAAAAAGTTTAAAGATTTGTTGTGGAAAAAGTAGATTGCTTTTGCCAAAAATGAATGGGATATTGGTTTCGCTAAAGATTACGTTATACATATCGAACATAATCCTATCCCTGAAGTATATCACAAACCTTATCGTTACAACACTGAGGACCGCAAATACATAAACCACGTGATCGATCAAATGCTTAAGGCTGGCATTATTCAATATTCCAGATCAAAGTAAGCGGTTCCTATTATTTTAGTGAAGGATAAATCAAAGACAAAACTTAGACTAGTGATAGATTACAGACAACCAAATTAACACATTAAACAACCAGACAATCCGTCGACTCTAATGTCTGATTGTTTAGACGCACTTAATGGAGGAGTGTCAGATAATGTACTCTTCGAAGAACATCTTAATTGTTTAGAAAATTTTTTTGATTTAGTAATTAACGCTAGTTTAAAACTTAATCCAAAAAAATGTTTTTTCTTCGAAAATAAAGTTAAGCTTTTAGGATTCATAGTGTCAATGGATGGTAAACAGATAGACCCAGAAAGGGTTAATATGATGGTAAATCTACGAGAACCGAAGAACATTAAACAACTGAGACGTATCTGTGGTATAGTGAATTTCGTACGTGTGTTTTACACATTGAGAGATTCAATGAAACCTCTCTATGATCAAATAAAAAAGAAAACACTTAATTGGACATCTAAAAACAACAGTGCTTTACTAAACTTAAAGAAATAATAACAAACCCCGAGATTTTGGAACACCCAGACCCTAACTGTGAGAAGTTCATTCAAACCGATGCTTGCGATTATACGGTGGTCGGAGCTGTGTGTCAACGTCACCGAAACGGAAGGATTGGTGTTATCAGATTTTTCTACCATGCATTATCTGGTCCTCAACTAAAATATAGTGTCATTGAACGCGAACTTCTGGGACTTATTATCGGAATAAAGAAATTTAGGAAAATACTGATTGGACAGTATTTCACAGTCTACTCCGAACACATGCCACTTGAATCTCTAAATAAATTGAAGACAAGCACAAACTTGAGAATAAATCGATGGTCAGCGATGTTATCTGAGTTCACATTTTGTGTAAAATATGTTAAGGGTTCTGAAAATTGTATTGCGGATGCTATCTCTAGGCTTAGAGCTAATATCAACGTTACAAACAAGGATTTAATTTAAAAGATTCCTGTAGAAGATTTAAGAGAATTTTTTGGACATCGAACGTAACAAAGATTACAACGAAGATGTGGACATTATTGACATCAATGTATTCGATTGTTTCAGTGATTTGTTTAGCGAAAGTGATGTGTTAAATGTGGAATCTAAACCTGAAAGTCCGGACCCTATTCTGGTTAATGTTACAGATATTGAGAATTTCGATGCAAATATGTTTTTTAACGGTCAGAAAACAGACACTTTTTGAAACAAATAATCAGTAAAATTCTCAGCAGAGATAAAGGAAGCAAAGAGTTATACGAGAAGTATCGATTGGATTCACTCATAAGAGGAAACATAAGTCTAATATCAACGAAAATTTACATATTGTGGTTCCGCGTAAATTAGTGCAAAATATACTGGAGTTATATCACACAAAGTCAGGACATCACGGTTTTGACAAAACAGAGAAACTGATTAACGCAAAGTATTACTGGCCATTTATGAGGAACGATATAAGAGCATATATCGTTAACTGTACTACTTGTCAAAAGATCAAACCACGTAACACTTTAAAGTATGGAATCTGGAAAATAATGCCTGTTAGTCTCGAACCCTTCGAGACCGTGAATATGGATTTCTTTGGCGCTTGTTGTCCCACAGAGTGTGGTAACATTTATGGCGTTACGCTAACGGACAGATTGACTCGATTTTCTTGCGCTAAAGCCATACATATTAAACAAGCGGACACAATTATTCAGTTTTTTGAAGAAATGTTTGTTCAGCACTCACTTCCGAAGAACGTGATTACAGACAGACAAGCATCTAGTATGTCTGATGAGTTCCAGAATTATCTTATGCGCATGGGTGTGGTCCACTTGGCAACTAGTGCTTTCTCACCAACTAGTAATGGATGTACTGAATCTGCTAATTTTAATAATTATAATTATAATAATTATAATACTCAAGATGAGATCTATTTGCGAGAACAGTGACAAAGATTTAAGTATCGCAAAACATTTTGTCAATAATGTAAAGCTAATCTGATATTACGAACTGTTAACTCAAGATTAGTTAAACCTTATTTCGGACCCGAAGCGAGAAAATATAAATACGTTTGTGAGCTTATTAATAGTATTAAATACAAAACGGAAATTCCAATGGAAAATAGAAAAGAACATGTGACTGATTTGAAGGATTATGTTAAATGGAAAACCATGGAAAAGCTGGAATAAATTAGAAATAGTAAACTGACAAAAAAAACAGAAACAAACTGAAGAATTATTATTGGAAAAAGAACTTATAATACATAACAAAGAAGTTATAACAAAGCAAAGTAAACGTAAATACAATAAAAAGACAATAAAACCGAATAATAGTGCTTCAGATGTTAAACGAAATAATCGGAAACAAAACAATAAATTTATAAATTCAAAAATCAAAGAAAATTCAAAACGAATAGAATCAAATAAAAAGACAGTACGCTCTGAGCGAGTCGTAAAACCTAACTCGAGGTACAAACAGTTCTATTTATACTGATTTTGAGTCTTATATACAGAAACAATAACAAATATTTTACACAAACATAACAGATTTTAAATAATGATTAATTTAATTGGTTTTTATTCCATATTTTAGTATCATTATATCAATGAATTATCATTTGTTTAGTGAGTGAACTTTTAATAGTTTTATTTAATTTATTACAACACAAACAACACATATTAACTTAATTTTAAATCTTTATTAACGATAAAAATCTAAATATCATTAGGGTTTCAATTTAAATACATTTAATTAAAAGCAAACAAAATATAATACATTACATTTTACATGAGATTTTACATAAGATTTTATAATTTAATTCTAAATTTATTTTGCGTGCAATAGTACTGTTTAATGCTGTATCACATTTATGCATCACAGTATTAAATGGAACAGCAGTGATATATAAGATATAACATAACGCGTTTAATTAAACATTACATTGTAAATGCGAACTAAGATATCACTAGTGAAGCCTCTGTTTGGCAACAGTGATATAGGCTTAGGAAAAGCAATGCTAAATCTAGTCAATATTATATCGTACAATATGTCATATAAAATATAGTCTGAATTGATTCAGTTAACAAATAGATGTGATTTAAGAACAGTACATGTCAGTAATGATCAGTAGAAATAATTAACAATATATTTTTAATTACATAAAAACGAATTTTCATGAAATTAGGATTTTATTCGTTTACAGTACACAACTCTTTTGCTCTTAAAAGCACTGATAACATTATAGCATTGTTAATACCATAGCACTGAGTAGTGATGCGCGAGCAACAACAAAATGTTTGCATTTCTATACAATCTTATATACTGTAAGGAAAATTTAATTCTGACCCTATATTAAGTTGAGGGTATTAAACTGAAGAACATTAGGTGTTGAGTCACCCGGTATGAGTCATGCAGTTTGAGTAATCATTGAGAAACACATACTCTACTATTTCTAAAGACTAACGAATCCTAACACTGTCGCATTGACATCACCGATCGATAGTGATCAACAGTGATGTTCTCTAACATCTTAATACTTTGGGTGTAATCTTAACACCAAATTGATAGTTAGGGATGATAATGCACCAAAACTAAGACCGCACCCGACCCATACTTAAACGCGTGCTCAGAGTTAACACACTCAGAGAGAACGGGTGGCTAGTTCTCCTCAAGTCACCTTTTACTTAAATGAAACTTATACAAAATTAAACATTTATTGTAATCTTTTATCCTTATTCCCAAACCTCTAATTTATTAATAAAACTTTTATTAAGTTCTTAAACAAGTTTATGATTATTTAAAGTAAAGTATCGCTCAAGTGACACTCTCATTGCCCAAAATTAGTAATATTTGGTCAATTGGCGCCCGAATTAAGTTATTACTGGATCACCGAAGTTGGTCAGAGGCTATCCCGCTTACAAACTGGCTGTCCGAAAACTAGGGACTGATCATAGAAGCCTAACTCTCAACCACAGAACTATCTGAAAAAGATTTGGAAACCTATTTAACACTGGCTTCAAACGTAGAACAAAATCAACACATCGATACTAACATTGGACATCACATGTTCGCTGCTGAAGTGTTAATCAAAGCTTTCGAAGATAACAACTTAATGTCAAGAACAATTAACTAGCATCTAAAGAAATTTCACGCAATCGTTAAACAACAAGACAAAACAACTGTAATCGTCTCACTGTCGATTTTATGACGAATTCCGGACTTCAGAAGAGTATCTACATTCGTTGGACCACAGATAACACTCGACGCAAGCGGTCACAACTACACAAAACCAGATTTGACACAAAGCCTTAAATTAAGCCACCTTCAACACATTTGAAGACATCATTTATCTACTCATTCGTAAAAGGAGAAAACTTGGGGACAAACATTGTAAAGGTTAAATGTTTTATGTTTTATGTTTAAATTTAAGCAAAGCAGCGTAAAGTAATATATAAGAAAAATAAATGACAATAATAATTGACAGTTTTGATCTTTTCAAAACTATTACCTTTAAACTATTTACTAAAGAAGACGAAAGTTTTAGACTTGAGGTCGATAAAGACACTTATGAGAATAATTATAAAATAACAATCTCTACAGATTACATTTCATTTCGATATTTCACACCTGTATTAGGCAACATAAAAACACTGATTAAATTAGTGGAAGATTCTGTAACATTCATAAATCGCACCTGCGATTATTCTATGAAAACGATTGGAAATCAATTAGTAGTCGAAAAAGAAACCGTTGATTTCTT
>JAQGAW010002619.1:0-14650 GCA_034698025.1 Phthiracarus crinitus | reverse complement strand
AATACATATTAAATGATTATTCTGTTAAAAATTTAAATCTATATACAATCAAAATAAGAAATGTAAAATCGTAACAAAATTAATTTATATAAATTAAATAAATTATTACTATAATTATATTAGATTATATCATATTATACCAATTTACTGTTTTTTTGGTAGAAAAAAGAATTAACACTAATTAATGTTTAAGTATATAACAATAATTATAGGAAATTCTTTAATATATACTATTTAATCAAATATTTTGTAAACCAAATAAATAATGCTAATACTTTTATTTTTAATTTTAGTAATTAAATAATAATTTACTAACCTTATTTCTATTTCAATCTAGTGAAGATTTTAAGTTTATTGTACAATTCAAATTATTCAGAGCTTAAATTTTAGATATGTACTTAGTCAATTCATTTAGAAGAATCACCTTTCCAATGATAGCCAAACGTATGGAATTTGTTTCTCCATAAATCTCTTATCCATCATAATACTATAAACTGATGATGTTTGCGAATAAAGTGCCAATATGATTTGTCTTGCACAGAATTACAATGAAAAAGCTGAACACGTATAGATAGTAAACTAATTTTCAAATAATTAAAACAAATGTTTGAGTAAACTGATTAATCACAATTTTAATTTCTAATAAAACGTTTACTACTCGAGTCATCAAAGTAATTCAGATTATTATTCGTGAGAGATAGACCAAGTTTTGACTACGGGAATCGTCAAAGTTTAGTTTGTTTAGTTTTAATTTTATATTTTGATTTATTACAAAAGTAGAGGTCCTATAAAATCATTTTTATACTTTATTAATGCTTGAATATAAAATTATTCAAGTTTTTATAATAATTACTTTGAGATTACCTCATAATTTTTAATTAAATTTTATATGGTAGTATTGTCAATAATTTTTCTGAATTCGAATTTTGAATCAATAAATGTTTTAACTTATAAACAATATAAATTTGGTTTATAATCAATATTTTAATAGAAAATTGATGAAGATTTTAAATAAAAGTTTGAAAATAATTCCATTACTATACCTTATTTAAATTTGGCAAAACTATTATTACAATTTTAGTAATTATTAAATTTTAAAAAATATAATATAAAGAGTATATTTTAACAATTACTTATAAAAAATTTAAAATTAATATTATTAAATTATATATAATAATTTTGTTAATATAATAATGAATAGATTGTCATAAGTAACAAAAATAATTTTTTTTAATTCTGATTCCCAAATACATATACAAACATAGTTAAAAGTAATTCGATTTTATCTTATTTAAAATATCTTTTAGTTTATAAGTATATAACTTGATGTGTTTCAAGTAATTTTCTAAATATTTTATTTATTTTCATTTCGTTTTTCAATAATGATTAAATTTCAACAGAATTTCCTTTCGCTTCAAGATTAAGTTTTAAGGAAACTTTAGATTTTCATTTGATTTTTATTTCAATTTTTTTTATAAATGTCGATTATTTGGTTTTAGTAATTGAAAAGAGAACATTTTCTATAAATTATAGGAATATTGAATGAATATTTATGCCATTTGATTCAAAGAACGATGTCTTTATAAAAATAAAGGTTTCGGGTACGACGACAGACTACAAATCCGAGAAAATCAGCAAAAATCGAAAAGCAATATTTAGTCTATTATTTAGAAAAAAAATGATTGACAAAATATAAAAACGTTGAGAATTTTTGATAATTTCTAATACTATTTTAGAATATAATTTGAAGCAATTTATATCATAAAATTTATAAACAAGTATTGATAATTTTTGATGCTCTAATAATTATTTATAACATTTAAAAACTCATAACTTTGAAGTTTTTAATCCCGGGAGAATGTAATGTCAAGGTAAGACATCAACCGGGAGACTGGTCTATTCTTTGAAAACCGGGAAAATCCCGATGAAATCGGAAGGTATGGTCACCCTAATCTCAATTTAATTAAAAAACAAAAAATGTTTCATCAAACAAAATGAGTACAATCTTTAAACCTTAGTTCTTTAAAAAATATGATATATTTTTTATTATTAATAAATAATTACTGCAATGATAATTGGGTGGTTTTAATTTGTTAAAAAAATGAATTTTTCATTAAACTGTATAAATTTTATTTTAAATCTACATATTATCAAAAATATTTTTGGAAATAACTTATAAACAAAATTCAATCAAATTCATATGTTTTAAATAAAGAATCAAAATAACATTAAAATTTAAATATAAGCGAAATTTAAATGTAAATGAATTTAAAATAAACTTAAATATTGAAAATAGAATTAAAGTAAAATCAAATTTGAAATGCAACTGAAAATCAAATAGTCAAATTGAAATTTAAGGTATGATTGAATTTTTAGAAAAAAACAGCTCATAATTTTGTTGTTCCATATTATTTATCAATAATTACTATATTTCTACGAGTGTCAGGAAGAGAAGGTTTTCGAATACGGAATTCACAAATAATTAATTTCGCAGGATATCTACCAGAGATGCGTTTAGTGGCAAATGTATACTGAAAACTGGGAAAAAGCGAACTAGTTTTAACGTTGCAATGTTCGTTACAACTCTTTTCACTAAGCGTGTGATTGACGCCTTAATTATAATCGAGCGGCTTTTTCCCATTTTGCAGTATACATTTGCCACTATAACGCAACTCTGATATCTACAATCTAATTTTATTATATAAAATTTAGACAGTTAAATATATATAATAGTATTAATTGTATTCAAATGTTTGTATTCAAATTTTATTATTAATGAACTGTAACTATACAAAATCTTCAAGTAAAAGACTAAATAAATATATTACTATTTATATTTTGGTTTGTATAAGTGCCTCACTTTAATTTAAATTAACTTTTTTATATTAAAATTATCTAATGATTAACTATGATATTTTATACATATTTATTCAATTAAAATCATTTATTGATGAATAACTACTTTATCAAAATTCACGAAACTCTAAAGGAATTCTATTTATAACAATTTATCATAAGTGCTATAATAAATTTTGGATATAAAATATTTTTTAAATTTACTTTTTGATTAAAAATGAAATTATATTGTATTTAGCCAACAATTAAAAGAATAAATATAACATCAAAAAATATTTAGTAAAAATTTGATTATTCTTTTGAATAATCTCATGAAATAATACAAATTACTTTGAATTTTATTATTAATAATCTTTCTTGTTCTGATTCTCTATTTAGTTTGAATTATTATTTTTTAAGAAAATTTTTGAATAAAAATACTTTTACAAGAATTAGTTTGTAATTAGCAGTAATTATTTTAAAACCGTAAATAGGCATAAAATTTATATTAATAATTTTTAAATTAAAACTTATAATATTTTAAATGGTGAAATCAAGAAAACATGCAAAAGTTTCAGAAAATAGCATCCTATATTATAGTGTTGTGCCGATTTTAAAAATAAAAATAAAAATAGAATAAAATATTAGATTTTTATTTCGATAATAGAAAAAAAATAGATTGAAAAAATTTTTAAAAATAGAAATAAAAATAAAATAGTTTAAAAATAATTTTTAAAATCGAAATAGAAATAAAATAGTTTTAGAAAAAATTTTAAAATAAAAATAAAATAGTTTAAAAAATATTTTGGAAATAGAAATAAAAATAAAATACATCGAATAAATTACAATCGGCACAACACTACTATATTATTGACAAAAGTTAAAAGACAAAATATAAGAAATTTTCCTCACTGATTAATTTTAAAAAAATTTTATTTTAAATTTAATATCTTTCAAAATTTAATTTAAATAAATTGCATTTCAATTTCAATTTTAAAACCACCATTAATTTCTATTGCATTTATATATCGATTTTTAATTTAATTTCCATTTTAATTTTAATTTTAATTTTTTGATTAAATTTAATCATTTAACTGATTTAAATTACATATTAAATTTCAATTTTAGTTTTAAAATTCTATACTAAAATAATCCAAATAAATAGTAAGAAAATTTAAAAAACAAAATAATAACAAAATAAATGAGTTTTATTATCGAAATTAAATAAAATGAACATTTATTTTATTTCGATTATTTTTATTTATAACAGATTGAAAAGGATTTTAAAAATTGAAATAGAAATAAAAAAAATTTAAAAAATTTGGAAATAAAAAAAATTGTTTAAAATTAACTTTGAAAATAGAATTAAAAATTAAACAGTTTAAAAAAATTTACGAAACTGATTAAAAATAAATTATATTTAACTACTCATATTTAACACAACATTACTAAATGAAAGACTAACATGTTTAATTCTGTAATAAATATAATTTAATAAAAAAGAATTATTATATAGATTATTGAAATATGCTAATATTACAAAACTGTAAATTTTATTTTCAAATAGTACATTTTAAATAATAATTATTTAACATTATCTTTGATGTGCACAATTTGTTACATTATTTTAATAAAATAACCATTTAGGTTTTTATTATATTTACTCTTTTGAATATATTAAATACTACTTGTTTGATTATTAAACAATAATTAAATTAATTAAACTTCATTATTAAAAAATTGGTCCTAAAATAAACCGTAAATATTAATTTAATTGCACGTAAGTTTTTAATAAAAAAAGATCGATGCGTTCATTATTTCTGGCTAATATTAATATCAATTTTGGTCGCTTGTTTTTATTAATTTTTTTAATATATTTATGAAAATTTTTATCAAAACTTTATAATTTATTATTTTGACATATTTGATAAAAAAAACTTTATAAAAATGAAAGATAATTATAAATGGTTGTTTATTCGATAATTATTTATGGCAACAATTTAAATCAAATTTTTTAACTGAAATATTGCGACAATATATAGTATGACAAATTGTTTGCTACAGCACTAAACAACTTAACATAAAGAAGTTGTAATCCAGAAAAAATTGCATTCGCGAGAATGTAATGTATCAAACATAAAATTGCAAATTAATGCAATTAACCTGTTTAGAACAAACGATGATGTCAATCATTACAATATGACTACACAAAACAATAACATAAATTTAGCATTTGTATCAAAAGCTGAAGATATAGCGGATGGCGATGTCAGATAAGATGTTTACAGACATCATTAAATATAAATGAAATGAAAAAGCGAACAGAAACATATGGTTTAGATACGAATATCTTAGTTAATGAAGAAGGCAAATATATGATAACTGGCAATATCATAAAAGATGATGGATTTGTGAAAGGTGCTAGCTGAACACCAAAAAAGATTGAAGCATAAAATAGTAAACCATATAAATAATGGATGAAATTTTGTGATATAAACGTTGGATTGAAAATAAGACAAAAATATCAGTATGCTATTAAACTTAGTGGTAATGATCAAACATGGACACCAAATGAAAAAATCCCACACGATTGACCAATGAATAATTATAAATTCAGGCAAAACTTTAGATTGTAACGATCCATATTACCAGTGGTTTCTTGCGAAGCAATTACGATAAATTAAGCACATGGACAGAGTTATGATGAAGTAGTAGTCCATATATTTACTAAAGACAAATGGTTTTTTCTATCACACGTTTACGTTGCAATGAGTCGGGCTAGATGAGACAATGGTCTTTACATTCATGTTGACCTTTTTAAACCAAAAAGCCGACGCTGTAATGGAAGTAGAATCGGAAGTCAAAAGATTAAGATCAGATGCCAAATTTAACTTCACAACAGAATTCCTATAACTTAAAATACTTTAATTATTCTACAACTAAAATGTTCACTAATTAAAGTAACATATCTTATATATTTTATACTTTATTAGAAAATTCTAGAAGTTTTAAGCCATAAGCAGAATATACACGCCGTAAAACAGAATTTTCACGCCGTAAAACAGAATTCCTTTAACTTTAAATACTTTATATCTTCTACAACTAAAATTTTCACTCCTTAAAGTAAAATATCTTATATATTTTATACTCTCTTAGAAAATTCTAGAAGTTTCACGAAGTAAAACAGAATTCCTTTAACTTTAAATACTTTATATCTTTTACAAATAAAATTTTCACTAATTAAAATAAAATATCTTATATTAATTATACTCTTTATTAGAAATTTTAAGAAGTTTCACGCCCTAAAACAGAATTTCCACGCCGTAAAACAGAATTTTCAAGCTGTAAAACATAATTCCTTTAACTTTAAATACTTTATATCATCTACAACTAAAGTTTTCAATCCTTAAAGTAAAATATCTTATATATTTTATACTCTTTATAAGAAAATTCTAGAAGTTTCACGCCTGAAAAACAGAATTTTCACGTCGTAAAACAGAATTTTCATGCCGTAAAACAGAATTTTCATGCCGTAAAACAGAATTTTCCCGCCGTAAAACAGAATTTTCACGTCGTAAAACAGAATTTTGACGCCGTAAAACAGAATTTTCACGCCGTAAAACAGAATTTTCACGCCGTAAAACAGAATTTTCCCGCCGTAAAACAGAATTTTCACGTCGTAAAACAGAATTTTCATGTCGTAAAACAGAATTTTCACACCGTAAAACAGAATTTTTACACCGTAAAACAGAATTTTTACGCAGAATGAGAATAAACATACTTGCTGATCTAAATTTGGGTTTTATAAAGTGTTCTAATGAATTTAATACTAAGAAATGTAAATGAGAGGCTATTATATGCATTTAAAGTTTTTATAATATATAATTTTCAATCCTCGATCTTTATTGTCGCTATATCGCATTGTTTTATGACTTTTTAGCAAATATATTATTCAAAAATATAATATTATATCAAACAAAAATTATTAAATATATTTTAACTAATTTTAATATTTATTTAAATTGATTACAACTAAATATATTTTTGTTTAAAAAGTTTTTAATTTGATTTGTGTGTCCATTTTTATATTTAATCCAATCTTGAGTAAATTACATTAAGTTGAATAATTAATAATTTAAAAATATTAAAGAAGTTTTTCTAGTTCCAATCATTTTATTTTACCTACATTTTGGTTATATTTTTTAATTTAAATTAAATCATTATGATTTAAGGTTTTGTAAGTAATTAACTTAATTATTTAAAGCTCCTTATGCCACTCAGAAATTTGGAATATCACATTCTTATTCTTTTTAATTTAAATCAATAACTGTAATAACTTAATTACCGCCTATAATACAACAATTTTATCTTAAGATAGTTTTTGGTCGTTCTCTATTTTACTTTCCATTATAAACATTATATTTTCTAACTTTGAAATTTATTTTTAAATATTTTTATTATTTTGTAAGTTATATAGTTATTAATCGGAAAATTCCACTCTAAAATTTGGATTTTCCTATTCGGATTCATATTAGTTTAATTTAATTATTTTACAAACTTAATTATAAAGGAATATGCCACTCCGAAATAACATAATGTTCCGCAGTTTAATCGGGATTTATTATAATTTTTGCCAATGTATACAGATATTTCTTCAAAAAATAACTGAATATTTTAAACAATTTTTTAATTAGTTTTGAGAATATTTTGTGTTTAAGAGGGAAATGAGGAGGCGAATACTATGAGAGAATGAATGATCGAAATGTGAACAATAATGTCTAAAAATTACGCATAAAATGATTAAAATTATACTTAAAACTTAAGCGACGCTAACGTTCTTTGTTTTGCTTGCCTTCAGACATATAACATTAAAATTATAGTTACCTTTATTAAGCCTTTAAGGTAATTGTTTTTTCTAATATATACATTTATTTATAATTATGTAAATTATTATTGATTTGATTGTGTTGTGATTGCGAGTTATGGACATCGGCGGAATCAATCGTGACATGCTTTATACTGGACACGCGTACAATTAATAAGCATCTGTTTTGTATGGTATAAACTGTTTTCTATTTAATTTAATTAATAAATATATTTAATGATATCCTCGAGTAATTTCATTGACCCCAAGTCCTAATGAATAAGGAAGGGTACCCGAGGTTAGGCCTCAGGCGTTTTATACGGCGATAATCGTGTTTTCGGTGGTCTGTTTGGAGTTTGGCGTGTCTTCGTTGTCTTCGTGTGATCAATGGTCAAATAGTTGTGTTGAAGTATTTCAATTTAAAACATTCGGTTGTTGTCCACTTTACGCTCCGTATTGTTGGAAAAATTTTAAAAAAAACAAAAACGAATTGTTTATACAATAATACAAGCAAATTAAATATCTTACGCTATATAAATGTTAACAGTACACCTTAACCAAACCAAACAGAACCGAACAGAACCGAACTGAACCGAACTTATACCAAAACTAAACCGAAATAAACCGAACCTAAAACGATCTTAAACCGAAACTAAAACCAAACCAAACAAAACGAACCTAAATTGAAATTAAACAACCAATAATAACCAAAACCGATTTTAAACCGAAACTTAAACCAAACCAAACCTAACACAAAACAAGATCGAAACGGTCACAATATCTGACTTTGCAGTTTGGTGTCTAAATATTAAATTTATCTTTTTGTTAATTTCGCAATTTTTAGACTTTAAAGGATGATGTGACTAGATTACGTTATAATATGATATTATTAAACATTTGTGGAATATGCCACTCAGTATAGTTATAATTTGATATTTTTAATTCAGTTTAAAATTAAGATAGTTATGGCTGCTCACTCTCTTCTATCGCTCGTACCCATTCATATCGTTATGTTTGATAACTTTAAAATTTATATCTAATCATTTTCGTTATTTGGAAGGAATATAGTTGTTTATTTAAATCGGCATATGCCACACTAAAATGTTGAATTTTTGATTCTTATTCATTTCAATTTAAAATAATCGTTATAAAAATTTAAATATAACGGAATATGCCACTCAGTAAAAACGGATTATGCAGCAGTTTAATCGGATTTGATTCTATTTTACAGCTGTGTAGGCAAGCTTTTCACTATTGTATGTAAAGGATTCACATTTTATTTTTTATGGCCGGATATGCAGTTTAACTTTTCACTGTTGTATTTTAGACTTTCACAAACATGCGTATAGTTTTTTAAATAAAGCGGGAATAAGTGTTTTGTTTTAGAGAGTTGTTTACAATTTAGAATTAGTTTTGTTTCTTAAATATATGAAAATGAGTGATCAAACTAATCAACAAAATAGTGAAAGTGCGAGTGTATCTGTGCAGATAAAAACTAAACAAAAAATTTCAAATGATTTAAGAAAACTAATTATTGATAATGTGATCAACAAAAAACTATCGCAAACTTGTGTGTCAAAATTGTTTAATGTTAAGCGCAATACAATTACAAAAATTATTCGGATCTACAGAAATGAGGGAAGAGTTTTAAAAATCAAACCGAAAGGTAGAAAATTTATTTTCACTAATGAACAAAAAGAAACAATTTGTAATTGGATTGATGATGATTGTACTCAATCAATAAAAACTCTAAAACGTAAGGTAATGTCAAATTTTAATTTGAATGTTTCGAGATGGCCTATAGAACAAGCATTAAAATCATTCCATTACACTATTAAAAAAGTGTCATTAATTCCCGAAAGAAGGAATGATATTGATGTAATAAATAAGCGCTATGAGTATGCTATGAAATTTATTGAAGAACTCCCAAATAGGGATAAAATATTTTTTTTGGATAAAACTGGAATAAAAATTTTTTCACGATCAAATTATGGTAGAGCTCCAGAAGGGTCTAGAGCTAATTTACAAATAAAACAAATAAATAGTAAAAATTATTCAATATGCGCAGCTATATGCAACCAATCTTTATACTTTTATGAAATTCAAGACAGACCATACAATACACAACATTTTGAGGAATTTATTGTAAAATTTTTAGAACATTTAATTATTCAAAAAATTGAAAATGCAGTATTAATAATGGATAATGTTCCATTTCATCGTGCCGGCACTATTAAAAATTTAATTGAAAATTACCATCATAAGTTACTATATTTACCGCCGTATTCCCCATTTTTAAACCCAATAGAAAACATGTTTAACCAATGGAAAAAAATTATTAAAGATTCACAATCGCAAAATGAGGATGAACTATACAACTATGTTGAAAGTGCATCAGAAAAAATTACTATAGAAAACTGTGCAAATTATTTTAATCACATGGAAAAATATATTTCAATGTGTTTTAGAAAAGAAATTATTGAAAACTAAATACCAAAAAAAATTGCTTAAAGTTTTTGTGTTAATGTGAAAGTTTAAAATACAATAGTGAAAACATTTCCTACAACACGTTAAAAAGACACTCCTATGTGAAAACATAACCAGCAATAGTGAAATGTTTCCCTACACGACTGTATGCCACTGTTTACATATATTTCTTCATAAAATAACGGAATATGCCACTTAAAATAGCGGATTATGCCACAAATTAAAGGAATATGCCGCAGTTTAATCTTTTTTAATTCTATTTTTTGGCACTGTTTTTCTTAAAAAAGAGCGGAATGTGCAATAATTTAACGGAATATGCCACAATTTAACGAAATATGCCGCAATTTAATCGGTTTTGATTCTATTTTTTGGCATTTTTTACAGATATTTCTTCATAAAAAAGCGGAATATGCCACAAAATTTTTAAATTATATACAATTTTTCAGAATATTTTTCTTTTCAACAATGGATTATTTTCATGTTTACCAATTTTTTTTGTATAAACAGTAATTTTATGAAAATATTTTTTGATGATAAGAGTTTTTTTTTAAGAATTTTTAATACTTTTATTATTATTGGAGGCTTTTTAAAATCCTGTAATAGGAACCGGCATATGCCACAAAATCTATTTAAATATAGGAGTCTTTTTTAGGATAGGAGTCTTTTTTGTTATTTATGTTTATTAAGGGATTATTTTGAAGATAGGAGTCTTTTTTGAATTGTAAAATCCATTAATAAATATAGAGAAAATTTTCCTTAATAAATATAAAGTGTCTACAGACAGACAGACAGACAAAGACAAATCCATATATCTGAATTTTGCAGTCAGATAAAAAAATATTTTACAGAAATTTTCACCTTTATATGAAATCTAAAAACTATAATTCATAATTTAATTCATATCGTTTTAAAAGATTTTTAAAAATGCCAAATTTAAAGATATCCTATTTTAATTTTTTGTGTCAGTCGAGTTTTTAAATTCAGAGACCGGAAGGCGAGAGCGATAACTGACTTCGGACCTGAGCGATAACATCATTGATATCGATGTTCAAAGCAGTTTGCGAAACAGTACTGCCATTGTTTGGGACACTGACAGTCGGTGTACTGTTTGACGTGATTGCGTTTCGTGTAGCACTTGAAATCATTGAGACATTAGGTGTGGTTCAAGTGCCACGTGTTCTTCTCAATTGAATCGATGCCTGCAACGGTATTTGTCGATTCCAAAGACGATAAGTTGATATTTCGGTGATAATCGTGATAAGTGTTAGCTCTGAGTTACGAGTAATTGAGATTTTGACGACCAGTTTAATATTTTGTATAATGTTAAAGCACAATTAATTGGAAAACCTTTAAATAAATTGGAAAATAGTTTTAAAAAGAATCCCGATTTAAAATGGGTTAAATCACCGACAGATTTAAATGGAAAAGAAAATTTAGATTTAAAATTAAACATTAGATATGCTCCACTGGTTTCTGTCGAAGTTGAAAGATCATTTTCAATTTATAAAAACATTATTTCTGATCGACGACACTCTTTATCAAAAGAAAATCTAATTAAATTCATTTTTATAATGTTTAATTCATTTGAAAACTATAATTAAACGGTTGAAACATTTCAAATCGAATAAAAACTTCAGTTATATCAAAAAAATTGTCCCAAAATTTGTCCCAAAATCATAAATATTTTGTCCCTAAATCTGTCCCAAAACAGTTTTTAAATTTGTCCCTGAATTCACAGCTCTACTTATGATATAGAAATACTAAGCCGAAGTTATAAAAGATTTTGAAAAATTTTGAAATCAAACTAATTCAACACAATTCTGTTTTATAACTTTTTCTCAATATTTATTCAATCGATTTTCTCACTTGTTTTTAACTTTTGATAAACTATTTTGATAAACTAGAAAATTGTAAAAAAACTTTTTAAAAAATTAAATTGAAGGCATTAAACTGGTAATTCGATAAAATTTTCAGCCAAAAAGTTTTGCTTTAGAAAATTCATTCCAAATTGAGTTTAGTAGAAATTTCCAACGTTACTCGAAAGTTATTTCAAAATTGTGAAAATTTTCTTAAAAATTCCGGAATTGGAATATATTTAAATGTTTTATTTGTGAAGAAAGATTTATTTAGTGGATTTGGTTTGAAGTTTGATAACGAATTTTGTTTTTGACTGAAAATATTTTCTTAATATGAAGATATTGAAAGTATTTGAAAAATTCTTACAACTATAGAATATTCATAATAAATTTGCAATGAATTTATTTAATATTATGAAAGCATATGTTAATTTAAATTTTTCAATAACTTATAAATATTTATGTGCTTAATAATTATAATAAACAAAAAATAAAATAATAAATTGGTGTTGAGTTGAAATGAGAATTGTATAATAGTGGAGCAAATCGGAGTTAAAGTAAATTACAAAATCAATTTTTAGGTCGCAATAATGTTAGAGTGAAGTTGGGATTAGTTTAAGTTTTAATGTGGAATTGGTTTGAATGATTATTGGAATTGTGTGGATATTTGGTAATTTATTGATAATTCCAAACTCTAAATCTAATCAATGGTTAAACCAGTTTTATAAATCTTATTTATTTGACGCGATTAAGCATAATAATTGACGAAATTTATGTTTGCGGTATTCGTTGAAATAAAGTACACGTTGTTTTACTATAATAGTAAACATTAAGTTATATTATAGTTAAACATAAAACATTAATTAACTATTGATTCAGTTGTGTACCAGTGATTTGCAATCAAAAATATATTCAAATAGCAATCAAATATTGGAAAATGCAATTAATAGCAAAATATTTATTGTTATATTTGTTAACAGTTATCGATAGACTGTATTGTTTCACAGAAGTATTGAGACCTCGAGGCGTACCTCTCGATAGTATACATTAATCAAACAAAATTCAATTAATAGATATTATAATGAATATTTGCAATTATTCTTAGAGAAAGTCTTTTACGATCCTTTGAGAGACTTCACGTGTTTGGATGGTTCGGCTTCGTTGCCATTCATGTTAGTGAACGACGATTACTGTGATTGCGATGACGGCAGTGACGAACCCGGAACTAATGCCTGTCCAAACGGATTCTTTCACTGCTCTAATGTCGGATTTGTCGAGAAAATTATCCCATCTTCGAGAGTGAATGATGGCATATGTGGTATGCTTTAAGTAAATGATTATAATTCGTCCAATGATTTGGTGCTATACTTGTGGTCTCATTCATATGTTTCCATATATTATAGATTGTTGTGATGCTAGTGATGAGTACAATAGTTCTGTTCAGTGCGTTAATATTTGTGTTGAATTGGGAGACAGAATGAGGGAAGAGAGGGATCGACAGTTAAGGCTTCTTAAAGAGGGAAATGTTATTCGCGAGCAATACGTGGACGAAGCGAAACGAAAGAAAGAGGAATATAAAGCGCAACTCGAAGATATCAGGCGTCAAAAGGACAGCATTGAAGCCGAAAAAAATTCGAAAGAATCGGTTAAAAAAGCGGCTGAAGAAAGAGAAAAAGCGGCACTCGATAAGCATAAAGAAGTGGAGGATAAGATTAAGCAACAAAGAGAAGAGTTAGAAGCGCTTCGAACTCAAGAAGAGGATCGCAAAGTGGCTAAACGTGCTTTCATTGAAATGGATCTCAATCGTGATAATCTTTTATCGTACACTGAAGTGCAAAAAGTTATTAAATTCGATAAAGATTTCGATGGAATTGTTTCTGAAGATGAAGCTAAGGTATAACGCATATGTTTATTATTATGATTACCTGTAACTCATAAGAATATTGATTTTGTTATGAATTAAGTTTTTCTTGTACGCCGCAAACGAATTGGATTTGGAAGAGTATTTGGAAACGGCTTGGATTATTATGAAGCCATACTATCTTAAAGAAGCGCCACAGGTTTTTATTTGATATTTTTTTTGTTGAGTATTAATAATTTAGGTAAAGGTATAGCTTGAGTAGTAATCGATGCTAAATATTAAAGATTTAGACGATAACTTTAGACTAATTAATAAAATGCATGATGTATTTATTTGACTAACAGCCTGAAAGCGATGCTAAAGCTTTAGAATCAGAACAGACTCAATCCGATCCATTAACCGATTCCTTAAATGAACGTGAGGTTGAAGGTGAGCCACAATACGAACCGCCGGCAGAAGATAACGAACCTGTGGTAAGATTTGATTTTGAATGCGACTTTAAATAAGTTATAAAATTAAACTTTGTTTGCTTGATTTTAGCTTATTTTAACATTAACACCAATATGTTTATAACGTATTACCGCGCCATACACGCTATGGCGAGTATGATGAAAATGGGAGGAATTTTTGCCCCAAACTCACCATACTCGCCATGACGAGTAAGGTCTAGTTTTTGTCTAAACTTTTTTTAGATTTAAAATTTTTTGAAAGTAAATTAATACCAAATTTATCAAATTTAATAAAATT
>JAQGAW010002618.1:0-14656 GCA_034698025.1 Phthiracarus crinitus | reverse complement strand
ACCGCATTGAAAGTGCAATGCTTTCAATAACATGTAATGGTAAGTAAAGGTAAGTATTACTATACATAAATAACATAAACTAATTATTAATACTAAACTAATACTAATATTGATGACACGTTTTATGGCACATAATTCTCCCCGGTCTTGAGGACTCCCACGTATGTATAAAGGCTCGAGTTGACTGATGTGACAGTTGAACTTTTGTCTTGTTTCTGATTTCTGAATTTTGAAATTTAATTTTTTTTCAAAACATTTTGTTACAATAAAAGGACCTTCGAATTTCGGTGTGAGCTTATTCTTTGAAGGATGATTCTCAGGAATTCGCTTCTTAACTGTATCACCAACTTTCAATAATAGACTTGGATGCTTTGAATCGTAGATAGCTTTACATTTAGCTTTAGATTGATTTGTACGATCAGTTGCTATACATCTAGCATTAGAAATATCAATACTGATTGGTAAATCAGAACCATAAAACAATTGATTAGGAGTGAAACCAGTAATACTATAAATTCTGTTAATATAATTTTCAACATCTTTAGGCAAAACTGTAGACCATTTCAAATTTGAGTAATCAAGTGAATCCATTCGAATACTTTTAACAATGGTATCATTTACTTTTTCATTCAATTGATTAGTTTGCGGATGATAAATAGATGTGAAGCTTTGCTTTACATTATACACATCATGAAACCGTTTTAGGACTCTACTTTTGAAATTTGTACCGTTATCTGTCAGTAATCTTTTGGGATTAAACTTATTGAGTATAGGCTTTAGCATATCAATAACTGCTTGTAAAGTGTTGGTTCGAGTAGCTTTTGCCCATACATGACGAGAATGATGATCAATAAGCACTTGAATGTATTTTGCTTTTGTAGAACTAGCAGATGATCCCATTACAATCGTATAAAAAGCCCACAATTCTGAAGGATTATCAGGAGTTTGCAAAGGAGTGAGTGGATTGGTTCCATGGCTTAACTAATTGACATGTTTTTCAGGATTTGACATATTGCTTGATATCAAAGATCATATTTTTCCAAAAATACTTATGACCGATTTGTTTAATTGAACGCTTTATTCCCGGATGACCCGATTTCTCATGATTTAAATTCATGAATTGTTCGAGAAATTGATTTGGAATAACCGAGTGAAATGAATTATTAAACCGTTGACAAATAATACCATTTTTCAATACCAATGATTTCGAAATTTGCATTTTAGATTCGCTTTGCCAATGCTTGATTGTATAGTTTGACAATGGAAATAATTTGCCGATATTTACGCTTAATAATAATGTGTAACTGAACTCTTTAAGTACTATAACTTCAATACTATTCGAAATATTATTAATTTTTAAAGGCAAAATAGCTTTTCCGACAGAATCAACTTTTCCGTTTGCTGTATCGATACCTAGCTTGTCCCGATAATTGATTCTTAGATTAAAACTCTTAGCGGTTTGTAAGCTACTAATGTTCGCTGTAGAACCTGTGTCTAATACAGCGTTATAAAATTGCCCATTTATCTCAACAGGAATTAGAATGAATTGAGTCAATGAATGCTTATAAGCTGCTTTTCTACTCGCTGACTGAACAATAGTTGCGACTTGTGATACTTCGTTCGCAGGCTTAGCACTATCTACAGGTTTTGTTTCTGCAGTCTTTGGCTTATAATCTGGACACTAATTATGCCAATGATATGCATCTGCAATCCCTTTCTTTTTACAAATAAAGCAAGGCTTCGAAGGCTTTCGTTTAGGCTTATTACTAGTTTGAGTACCATCAACAATAGGTTTAGGATTTGCTACTCTATCGCAATGCTCGATATGACAATTAGCTGTATGTTTAACTTTATTATGTGAAATGTTTTGCTGTCTCAACTGATTGTCCTCTTCTGCACTAGATGCCACTTTCAACCACTGCTGAACACTTTGAATTTGTGCCGCATATAGAATGGTTTGTAAATGCAAAGGTAGACCTTCAGTCAACTCATTAATGATATACTCTGTATGTAGCTCTGTTTGCTCAAATAATTGGAGCTTATCATCAAATTAAGTTCGAATCGACTCTTCTCTCCTCAATTTACGATGCTTTGCATTGACCATCGGAGAAATCAATTGATTATTGAACCGATTTATGAAACAATCTTTGACTTCCTTCCTAGTTATAGGCTCTTTAGCTAATAATCGATTTGCAAATTGAGTAGAATTTCTTAAATAAGAAAACAATTTATTGATTTTGTCTTTGTCCTCCTTATCAATGAATGCGATTTCAAACAATGGTAGCCAAAGTTTTACATCTATGCTCCTATCAGTTCCAAAGAATAACTGTAATTTCGGATCTTTTTTCGCCATTTCTTCTTCTAATGAATCGACTTTATCGACAGAATTAGAACTTTCAAAAATATCACCCAAAATAGATTCCTCGACAGTATCCGAACTCGAAGTCTGATTATCAATGATTTGACTTTGAATGATAGGCAAAACCTTCAACTCCTTGTTCCCAGTTTTACTCAATTTCTTATACTCAATGCGCTCTTTAGCCATCCTCTGGGGTTGTGTTCTCTTACTACTGTTCCCCGTTATGACAATTTATAAATTAAAATTGAAATGTTATACGTATTTGATTCAATCCGTTGAATCAATGGTTGACTTCCGTTTGGCTTGAAATCCGCCCACAATTTCCATTACAATTTATTCGATTTAATTCGACCACCAATTCCTCCGCAAATTCGAATGACAGACTGCGACAAGTTTTACGACCACTTCTTGAATGAATACAATCGTAACCGAAATGAATGAATAGCCGTAAAAATGAATGATATGATATCACAGACACCCATGAACTTTGCAATTTCACAGGCACCTCATTTAAATATTTATGAATAAAATATAATTAAAACATATAGAAAGGTCGAACTATTATTTATAATTAATGTTTTGGATTATTTTTTCATATATTGATTCGAATAATACAACTTTACTGAATAATTTCATAAACAAAATCTATTAAAAATCAAATAAGAAAGAAACTTAATTTAAGCATAATTTGTTACAGGGCTATAAAAAATTGCAAATATCTAACACTAACAAATTCATTAATAGTTTATTTTCAAATTATACCAACCACCTTAAAAACCTGACTGAATTAGATATCCAATTTATGTCACGGCGCATACCTTACATATAAATACGGAAATTGAGTTAACGTGACCTACAGTATGATAATAAAGGAAACGTTGTTAATGATCCAAATTCGGGTGTTAGATAATTAAGTATAATGCAACGAACTTTTGATTAAATGCATACTGTTTAGTTAAAACTAAATCGAAAGATATGTTACCAAACATATTATTTGTATGAAACGCTAAGGCCAGCTGTTTGGTTCAATACAGTAATAAAGTTGTTTATTTATATCTGTATATGACACTCTAAAATGTGGATTATTCCATTCTTATTCATTATAATTTAAATTAATCGTTAAAAAACTTTAATTATAACAGAATATACAACAATATAACGGAATATTTCTCAGTTTAATCGTTTTAATTCTTTCTTTTCCAATGTTTTCAGATATTTCTTCATAAAATAAGGGAACATGCCACACAAAATAAAGTATTTTTCCGCAGTTTAATCGGTTTTAAAACTTTATTTTGCATATTTTTACTAATAATTTTTCATAAAAGAGCTGAATATGCCACAATATTTTCAATTTTATACAATTTTATAATTATTTTTCAGAATATTTTGCAAATCAAAAATTAATTTTTTTCAATTTATTCAATTTTTTTTGTTTAATCAATGATTTTTTTGATAGTAAGTAGCCTTTTTTGAAAAAAAAATCCATTAATTAATATAAATAAAAAATCTATTTATTAATATAAAGAGTGTGATGGACATACACACGTAAGGACGGATGGACAATCACAAATATTACAAAAGTGAGAAACAAAATTATAAACTGTAATTAAGTATCATCTTATTTTAATAGCATTATATTATATTATTATTTTGGTTAAAAGTAAAGTATGAATGTTAAAATTTTGATTTACTGAGGTTTTACTGTTGTTTTACTGTTGTTTCTTTGAAATTAAATTGTCATATAACTTTGTACAAAGGAATTGAAATATCTTTGTGTTTCTTTACGTCTGTCTGTCATAAGTATTATGGACAATACTTTTATTCTTAATTTAATTTTTTAACTTATTGGTACCAATGCCAACACCCAAGTGAGGCATTGGTACTCAGAAAATACAAATTCTTAATTTCACGTACGGGATGTGAATTGGACTTTGAAAGTCTAAACAACATCCCGTACTTAACAAAACTCATAATATTAAAATGTTTATTAATAACATTTCTGCTATAATATTAGCATAAATTCTATATTAATGGTTTGGTTTGAAATTGTTTGTACTGAAGAGTTAGTGGTTTGGTTTGGTTTTAGAAAAGTCAAACCTATAGCACCATTAATAGAAACATAAACCTTAAAAAGTAGCTACTAATTACACTTTTATATATTTATTCAACTATTAAAGCATTTTTTCATTTTATTTATCAAATTTGATATTTTAATGAAATTTTGTTTAAATAAATATATTAGATAATAAAAATTAATTAAATAATCTAAAATGAATGCAATTTTATTAATATAAATTGGTTTAAACATTATTTTAATTAATTCTAATATATTTGGCGGTTTAAACCGCAATTTTGCGATTTCCGTTCAAACTTTTTACGTTTCCAAACGTTTCGATTCGGTTTGCAAAAAATCAAGCCAAACCAACTTTAATTATTACGAAATAAGCAAATTAAGTATTTTATTTTTATTTTATATTTATTTAATTTGTTTAATATTTTGAATAAACTTCAACTAAATTTTAAACTTATGTATTTTGAAAATATAAAATAAAGTTTTCACTAATTTAAATTTACCTATATTTGAATTACGGATGCTTTATATTTTTCACGTAACCATTTTGTTGTTATAAATTTCAATTTGCTTGTTATCCTGGTCTTGTTAAATCTCGGTATTATCATATCATTTAAAAGCGTTGATTGAAATATACTGTTGTGTGGATTATAAAAGTCATAGGATTATAAATTTTATTTTTACGTCTTAAGCTATTTGTGTTTTTCATGTAATAATTAAAATACTGCATGTATCAGGGTTTCCCAAGATTGGGGTCTAGCCCCGTATACCCCCTCTCCAAAATTTTGTAAGTTCAAGGACGTAATAAATAGAAAATTTTGATGCTTTTTTGGTCAAAATTGGAAAAATTGTCGTTTAAATCCGATGAGTTTACCCCCCTTCCCCCTTCCCTCGAATTATGAAAAAATCAAAAAGAAGACCCCCCTAGACCATCATACCTTGGGAAACCCTGGTATGTATTTGATAAAAACTACTATATAGTAATGAACAAAATGTTCTGTTATGCCTTAAAAATTTCTAAAATTTTATTGGATTTTAAACTTGTCGGTTAAGACTACTGAATTTACCTTAACATATGTGAACTCGTCTCTCTATGGATCCCAGTCGGGGATAAAAATTGCATTTTAAATAATTTTATTCATTTATGTCTAATCCCGTTTTAAATTAATCTATTATTGATTAATTGGATTGTATTTTTATAATAATTTTATTTAATTTAAATCACCGCAAATTCGTCTTTTCTATATTAAAAATTTTATACATTAAAAAATTCTATACTCTCTAAATTTTAATCACATGCAAAGTAAAGAATATTATTTCATCAATTTCTTCAAACTTTTAACAATTCTCATCAAATTATATGCTATCGTAGTATTTTCTGCCGCAAAGGAAAGCTTACATAATCTGGTGTTTGAATTACGATTATTTAGTTATATAATAATACAAAATATTTCTTTCCTAACTTTTTATAGACTAATTCTAAAATGTAAAAATTTAATCTTTTAGACAATTCTATTTATTTTTATTATTAGAGTAATGCAGACTAACGTTATACACAATTACGAGTTTAGGTGTTTGATCGAAACTTAATATTTTTTAATCTTTTTGATTAATATTTTGGAAGACCTGAGTACACAAAGCAAGGAAATATTTATTGAAATTATTTTCAATAAATCTTTTAAAAAAATAAAATCTTTTAACAAATCGAACCAAACGGTTTGATCAATAAAAAATTAAACCGAAACCGCAACATCGTAGTTTAAACCGAACCGACACCCTTAATTATCATGTACTGACATTTAATTATTTATAAGCAACAAATTGTAACGTTTTATTTAGAATGAATTCATTTTTCTAAATTATTACCATAAGTGTTATCATTTGTTTAAACATCATAATCTTTTAAAATAACTTAATATACTTTATTTTAGGAGCTCATTATAATTCTAATTAAAAATTGTTAATTTCCAAAATTAAATTGATAATTATTTATTAAAAAGTATAATTTTTTAAAAATAAAATAAAGGGTTAAAATCGTATAATTTTGGAGTTATTTAAGTGAAAATAATTAATTATGCTTATCTTAAAGCTTTCTTTTTTTAGTCAGTTAGTCATTTAAAGCGATGATTCATTAGTATTAATATTTATGTCAACATCAATATATATTAATTTATATATTTTATAGTTGTTATCTTATCATTGAATACATTTCATTATATTACAAGCACATCACAAAGTTTAAGGTGAAAGTATAGCCTCTTAAGAAAATCAGAAGTTTCAAAAAAATAATTTATTGTTACAAAATAAATTAATATTTTAGATATCATTGGCTTCTAAAAATTTGTAAATGCAAAAAAGAACTTTCCATTAGAGTTAGCAACTGATAGATATTTCAAGTTAAGTTTTTTAAATTAAGTTTGTTCTTTAAATAACCATTAAAGTGAAGTCCTCGTCAATAAATATTCAACCATAATCTAAATTAAAATTTAATAGTTGTTTTTCATTGAATAAAAATATAATTTAATGTTTTAAAACTTTTTATTCTGCAATAAATTAAATTCTTATATATAATAAGTAATAATGAGAATAAGCTCAATTTTGCTGAGCTTGAGCTTGTAACTCCTGAGCTTAAGCTCAAAATCTGGAAGCCTTGAGCTTGAGCTTAATCATTTGTCCGTACACCTGAGCTTAATATTGAACTTACAAGTAAAAAATTTTTTTTCTAAAATCAAAACATAATAAATAACTCATTCTCAAATTTTAATTATATCAACTAAAATATTGGTTTTTGTGATATTCATTGTTATAACTTATTCAAATAGTAAATTTATTCATTAGAATAAACTATATTTAGATAAAATTGGATGCATTTTATCTAAGTTTTGTTCATTTATGAACTTTTCAATCTCAAGAAGCTCACTGGACTAAATCTTTGAGCTTGAGTTAAATCTAGGCTCAACCGACTCTGAGCTTTGAGCTTTATATTTTCACTAAATCTATAATTTGAGCTTGTCTGAGCTTGAGCTTACTCTCATCATTAATAATAAGGTTATTTTGAAGAAGTTAAGTTTATTAAAATATATTTTTTTATTCAACTTAAAACTTAATTTTTAATTCAGACCACAAAATTTAATAAGTTACAAAACTGTTAAATTTATAAAAAAAAATTTCAAAATTTTAAAAATTTTTCCTTAATTTCTCGAAATAACATTTTGGATAACTCTTCCAGAATTCTCATAGTGATAGTGATCAATACTTTGTAAGGCAACACAATGGGTAACTATGCTTATAAAAAATTGAAAACAAGGAATATGATAACAATACTAATTGATTTCATGACTAACGTCTGCGCATTTTTCCAAATATGATATGTCTTTATATACCTTTTGCAATCCAATTGTTAACCTCACATCAAATGTCAACGTAAAAATGATTCTAAATTAATCCTTAGTCTTATTAAAATGAGTAATCAACAATTTTTTCAGACCGCGTGTTTTTTAAGCTTATTCGTTATACTCAAGGGTTTCTTTATCTCGAAACTACACTGTTATCAGTAAATAACTTAAATATTTTCTTTAACGTCAAAGCAAAAACATACGATATTTGTTTTGTATAACCTTATGTCTGAATAACTTGCGTTCAAAATAAAATAAAACATAGTGAAAGCTTAGATAATTGAGTATTAACATAATTAACTTAAATTTGTATAATTAGTATAATCGACTTCAATTTAAAAAAACAAATAAATTGTCAAAAGAATTTTGTTTTCATATTTTTTTTGGAAAAATCGTTATCTTAATGTTTTTTGACGTTTTTGACGTTAATTTTGATAGTTATTTAATTTAAATAAGTTTTATATTCTATTAATTAATATGATTTTGATAATAATTGTCAAAAATGTCAAAAAAAGATTTAATTATAAATTCGTACGAAATTTTGCGACCACTATCTGAACAATTTAAACAAAGAATTCAAACTGTTTATATCTACGGAAACAGTGGTACAAACGTTCTTCTGTCAACAATAGATGACAAAGTTTATGAATACAATTGTTCCAAAAGGAAGTTAACTAGAATTGTCGAATTAAATGGTATAAAAGTAACCAAATTCGACTCTGGCTTTGATTTTAGCTCACATATATTAGCGCTTTCAAAAAACGGTCGCGTTTATGGCTGGGGTAATAACTATTGGGGACAGTTAGGCAGTGGTACTTCTGATAACAGCTATACTCCAAGCATTAACCTATTTTTACAGCAATTCTTCGTTACCGACATTTGTTGCGGTGGTTGTCATTCATTAATTTTAACAATAGACGGTGAAATTTTTGCGTTTGGCGGAAACAATTGGGGACAAATTGGAAGCAATTCTTATGAAAATCAATTAACACCATTAAAACTTAACGTATTTAATTCAATGAAAATTGTTGCGATTTCATGTGGATTTTATCACTCATTAGCTCTTACTGAAAATGGACACGTTTTCATTTGGGGCTATAATGAGTATGAAAGTAATAGGGAAACGCAAAACACGCCAACACTCGTCCATATGCCATATACTGATGTTATTATCGAAAAGGTAATCAGCGGTTCGTATCACAGTTTATTGTTATCGCGCGACGGAGATATTTTCGCGTTCGGTTCGAATGAATGCGGACAGTTAGGCATCAAATCGAAGAGGAATGAGAAATGTTCTCCAATTAAAATAAATACCGTTAACAAGTTTATAGACATCGCTTCATCAAAGTATTCCTATTTAAGTGTAGGCTTATCATCGTGTGGTAAGTGCTATGTTTGGGGCAAATGTGGCGAAGAGTTAATCAAACTTCCAAAACCTACTGATTTGACAGAGATTTCGGAAGCATTCGCTAAATACTCGAAACCACAAATAACTTTAGCTACGATTCTGATTTCGAGCGAGATTTCCATAATCGAAAAAAACGATAAATTAAAGCTAGAGTTCGTAAATATTAAATCAGTTGGTTGTGGAGGCTTTGGACAAGTGATTCAAGTAAAGAGTGCTATCAATGGCAAGATGTACGCTATTAAACAGATAGCGATTAAATTGGAAGACAAAGAGAATGTAACAAAAGAGTTGAGAATTTTGTCACAATTAAAATCTCATTTTATCGTAGAATATTATGATTCATGGCTTGAATACAATGATCATAATAATGTTGATCTTCCCGTTACGCTTAACATTCAAATGGAATTGTGTTCGTTTACGCTTAAACACGTTAATCTAATATTAAAACAGTCTCTAATGTGCAATGAAATGCTGACACTTATTGGTTATTATATAGCCTGCGATTTATTTACCGAAATATTTGAATGCGTTAATTATCTTCACATACAATGCCCATCTATAATACATCGCGATTTAAAACCAGACAATATATTAATAACTGAGGGAATAAATGGTCGGTTTGTAAAACTCGCTGATTTTGGTTTATCCACATTTCACGAGTTCAGCGAACAGTCACACACGTGCGGCACTGGAACCAAACAATACGTCGCACCAGAAGTGTATTATACCAAATGTTATGATACTAAAGTCGATATCTATAGTTTAGGCGCTATTATGCTCGAATCATTTAACATCGATTTCAATGCGTAAGAATATTGTTTAAATTCAAATCAATTTTCTATTTAATGTTATGTTTCAAGAAATTCTTAACCAATAAATCTAAAAAATTAAATTATTTCCTTAGATGTCAAGATGATGTGAATAGAGATGAAAATATCTTCTATTCAAACTTTTTTAAAAAGTTAATGCCTAAAAATAGCGGAAAGAATTCCACAAAAACTGGTCGAAAGTATAAAGTTGTGTACAAACTAATTAAAAAAATGCTTTCAGCAAATAAGAAAAGCAGACCATCATGTACTGAAATATTATCAAATAAACAGACATGGATTATTGATTTGAACGACATAAGTGATGATAAAGAGTTATCCAAATATAGAAATACTAATTTAAATACTAAATCATTTAATGAACATTTTCATTACTTTTTTATTAATAGAAAATTAAAATATTATAACATTTACTAATATTTATATTACAGTATTATAAATATGAATCTATATTTAAAGTTTTGTAAATAAGAAAATGTATGTAAAATTTGTTAAAAACTTTTGTAAAAATTGAGTTTTTAAAAGTATTACAGTATTTAAAGTAATTTAAAACTAATTATAAATAGTTAATTTTTGAAAAGTTTGTCGGATAAGAATTGTCATAAATTGTGATAAATATCGATTAAAAACGCAATATATTTTTTAATTATCAAATTACAAAGTAGGATAACTTTGTTTCAAACCTATTGAGTGTGAGGAATATGGCAAACATCATCATTATTGTATGTGGTCCACCATTCCGTAAAATTACTATAGAACTTATGTGGCACAGCAGAGTGCAGTAAAGCGCATATTCTGCACCACATCATTATATCCCCAATTTCTCCGCTTCCCTTCCATCGAAAATAATTATTATATTCAGTATCATTTTTATCGAGAAAATGAAGGTAATCAGCCAATTGTTTTATTGAATTAAAATCATCGACGTGTATGTATGAGTTTGGCGGTGAGACTCGTTTATAAGTTGATGAGTTTGCACCCATCACTATCGGTACTATATTATGACTGTTTAGACAAAAAAAATCAAAATTAATTAAAAATTTAAAATTACTAGTTTTTGAATGTGTGTTACTTTAGTGCTGTGAACCAGTATTTTTCAGTGATATAGTCTTCGCAGTTTGAATTTTCGAATGATAAATAAAATTTGTAATCATTTTCCATCATTTTTAAGCATTTGTCTGCTCTTTTTTTGGAACATTGTCTTTGGCTACAGCTTTAAAATATGAATTTAATGTACCGGTAATGGCGTAAAGTATTATGATTATACTCAATACTCACAATCCATAAATATCCACTTCAATGTATTTTTGTAATTCTTTTGCAACGTTTAACCTATTATTTATAGCCCAACAGTTTGAGACAAACCACGCAACTTTTTTAGTCTTTCCCTTCGCGTAATTAATATTATCTTTATTTTGTATGAGATTATCTGCTTTAGAGTATGGGAAAAATTTGGCGTATGGAACAGGAATATCAGAATCATGTCGATAAGTGGCCGTCCAATTGATATTGTGATTCACGTTATGATATGAGTATGAATAATATGGTGATTCGATCACAAACAGAAGCCATATCTGTTTCGGTGATCTTTTAAACTTAAATTTTTTAAAATCATTCTGTAAAATTAATACATTAAAATTAATTGTATGACAGTATAAATAATAATAATTAAAACTTTTAACTTTGAAAAATACGAGATCCGCTTCTTGAGCTCTGTCTTGTCCGACAAAACTGCATGAATTAACCGGACATTGTTTGAAAATGTGATGACCAAAGTTATAACTCCAGTCGTGATCGTTATCGTTACGATATAGAAATATGGTTTTTATCGGTGCAGTTTCTGGAGAGTAGTTCATTGGCATATACATCAGTTGATTAACGATCCTGTCATCCTCTGGATTTCCTTCGTCAGGCCATAACGCCAGATATTGAGCTAATATCGGGTCTGGTTTTAACGATCCATTTGTTAAGAACCAAACCCTTTCATTATTTAACGTCAAATCATAAGCAATTTTTACATTTGAATGATTTAGTTTGTAATTATATTGTTTAGAAAATATATCACTTTTATAAAGCTTTAAATATTCACTGGAATTATACGAGCGATCATTTATTAAAGGTAACAGAAATAAGATAACACTAGTTATACAAATTGAAAGAATGTATACACACAATACTATTGAAAATCGTTTAGGTATAAATTTTGATAGTAAATTCAATTTATTAGGTATTAATATTTTCATATTAATAGGAAATAATAAATCTCAATGCAAAGCTTACGAAATTATCTGTATTATTAAACAAGAATATCGTAATCACTATTACTATGAAACTAATAAAGATAAATGTGACGTTAGATACCAATATTTTACAAACACTTGAAATGATTTTTCAAACTAATTTATAAAACTTTTATCATTTAAGGTTAAGCTTATCATATAAAAACAAGCTTTTTGTGTAATTCAATAAATTTTTTCTATAAATAAATAATTTAATTTGAAACTAAATTAAATGTATGGAACATTTATTTAAAAATTGCATTCAAAAATACAACGTATGATTTTAAACACTTATGGTTATATCATTAGTTTAATTATTTTAAAGAATAGATAAAATATTGACTAAAAAATTAAATATAATAAAATCAATTTAATATACTTGTTTACTGTTGTATGATAATTTCTAATGTAACTGTCATACTAAGTTAAATTTATTCTGCAATTTTACGAATTGGTATTGTATAAGAGTTATTACCGGTACATGTATGATAGAGATATTTTAGAGACATTAAGGAATGTTTAAAAGTAAGCGCATTAATATGTATAATAGGTTTAAATTTAATAAATATTTGAATAAAATTTATTATTAAATTTTAATTAAACGTAATCATAAGACTCATATGATAAGAGGTTATTAGTATTAAAAACAAATATACCTTACGGTATGATAAGAATATATAAATTTGAATTATACGCGAAATTACTGAGTTTCATAAACATTTTCTATTATGAGAATATTTTAATATTCAATTATGTGAACGCAAAAATAAATGAATTTCACAAAAATAAAATAAATATTTTAGATCATATATTCCTCAAATTTTTAAAACATCTAAACACGAAATATAAATATATAAAGTTAAATAAATATTGATATATTAATTATTATTCTTTTTATTATCCCAACGCGATCTTCGAATATAATCACACTTATGTATCAATTTTTTATGCGTATTTAAAGTACCACTGGTGCCAAACCTGGCGCCACACGACGGCCAATCACAACAAAACGGTCGTTCGCCTGTATGAGTATTTTTATGATATTTCAAAACTGAACGATCACTAAACCGTTGTCCACACAGCGGCCAATCACAAGCGTATGGTTTCTCTCCCGTATGTGTTCTGCGATGTCTAATCAAATCCTTAGTTCCAGCAAACCTCTTCTCACATCCCGGCCATTCGCAGTGATAGTTACGCTCTTTCTTATGAACACCATTCACGTGATTCTTGAGCGATGTTGACGTTTTGAACGAGTCTTGACAGTCAGGCCAATCACACTTAAACGCTCTCTCATTCGTATGAACAGTGAGTTTGTGTGCGGCAACGCATGCAATACGTTTGGTGGTGAAGTCACATCCCGGCCAATCGCACTTCAATGGCGATTCGCTTGAATGCATGATCGCGTGCTGTCGAAGACGTCCATACGATGGAAATTTTTTATTACATTTTGGAAAATCACACACTAATGGGTTAATATGCATATTTTTATGCAGTTTTAGCGTCTCTTCTCTGCTGAATGCTTTTCCGCATTCATCGCACTTAAAATCCATTGATTTCTTGTCAGATCGATGTATCTTTAAATGACTGATTAACTGTTTTTCGGTCGCAAATAATTTCCCACAATCGAAATAATCGCATATTTTCGGGTTTGTGTGTATCTTGTGGTGACGTCTCAGCGAATAAACGTTGAAATAAGTGTTACCACAATCGTCACACTTATAGACCGGATTCACAGCGCTTTCACTTAACACTAAAATATTATTGTTCACTGATTTCAATGTGTCATCACTGCTACTATTATTATTCATTTTTTTATTCCTAATATTTTTAAGTTTTCTATTTCTAATTAATTTTTTATTACGCATTTTCTTTCGTTTTTTGTTGACAACTGAATTACAAATAATTATTTTGGTTTTAGTTTTATTATCATTACTAATACTTGTATCAGTTTGTTGTGAATAGTGATGTGAATGAATGTAATGGCGATAAACATCGTTAATAGCGATGAAAACGAGTTCGCATTCAATGCACTGATAAACTATTTTTCCGATTAATATGTGATCCGTTTTTGTATAAACACTCAAATCTTCAACAATACAATCATTTTCTTTATTGCATTGTTGCGCAATGTTTTCATTGTTTTCATTTTCCGATTTGATCACACAATTCATTGTTTGATTAAATCAATATTTCATACAACAATACAATATATTAGTAATAGTAAATGCATATATTAATACATATACACACAGAGAAATTTTGTGACTGGTTTTGTGAGCATCGAAAATCAAAACAAATTTAGTCGAATTATGGTTGC
>JAQGAW010002617.1:0-14657 GCA_034698025.1 Phthiracarus crinitus | reverse complement strand
AAACTTTCTTCAATCAATAATGACATTTACGTATTATGAATGAGCATTTCTTAAATTAATTGAATTTTTTAAAATTAATTATTCATAGATTATGGTATAAATTTTAGATTCTTTAAAGTTATGGTAATTTAAGGTTTTAGTTTAAAATTATGATAAATTATGGCAAATTATGGTATACCATAATAATCCTATTCCTGCACATAATTCAAACCTGTATTTCAATCCATATAATCAATAAGATTTAAATCTGATTTTGTGGAATTTTCATTTAAACATTTCTGGTTGCAGATAATATATTTGATGAGTGAGTAAAATCCAAGTTCATATACCAAACCGCTGTTAAATTATGAATTCTATGTTATGATAGAAATAGCATCGAATGATTGTATTTGAAAAGAGTTTTAAAAACTATATTTTCTTTTTCAAGTTTAATAATATTTTTGAAAATTTTGGAAGAAAACCCAATAAAACAATAATACATCGATTTATATCATAAAATTTTAATATTTTGCAAAAATTTTAAAATATGACATATTTATATAACTTAAATAATACTTAATTTATAAATATTATTTCTATTTTTAAGTAAGATTTACTATCTTTTATATTTTTTAGAAACTTAAGAAATTTTTATCAAAATTAGTAGAATTATAAAATATTTTGATTATCTGGTCTTGATGCCTGTCGGGTTCGGGTCGGGTTCAGACTTGTTGGGTTGGAGTCGGATTCGGGTTTAAGAATTCTAACGATATAAAATACTAGTAAACCTAGCAATTAGACTAGTAAACCAATAACCGAAATATCAGTTTCTAATTGAAAAATAAACAAAATCCTCTGTTCCTGTCGGATTTATTTTAAATGCATAGCCGTTTTATCCTATTTATCAAATTTATTATATATATATTATCGTTTCGATCGGATACAAGACTGTCGAGTTAAGATAATGTCAGATATAACCCCTTCGGGTTAGAGTTTATTATTTAATTGTTTTATAAATACAAATGAAAATTATTAAATTTAGATCGATAAAATCTAAGAAATTCGGTTTTACTCATTTAATTTATAATTATTAAAAGATAAAGATAAAACTTAGCGAAACTATCAATATTTTAGTAAAATTTATCTATGACATTATTTTATTTAAAACATTAAAAAATTTTATATAACCTTCTATCCGCATACATACTTTCTCGATAATAGTAACTATTACGTACTTTAGTAACTTAAAGATTAAAAATATCCAAAATATATGTCCTTATTTTTCCATTTAATATTTTTTACAAAATTTTCAATTTTTTAAATGTTTTCTTTCTAATTCATATGTTTTCATTCAACTTATGCGTTGATTTAAAAATAATTTAAATTTATCCAAATTTTATCCAAATTTGTCAATTTAGAATTTATTTTTCCTCAAATACCGTAAATAATAATATTTAGCTCATTTTGTCCAAAGGAGAATTTACAAACTTTAAATATTTTTCCCTGGAGTTAAGAGGGCGATAATTCTTATGAAACTTGACCGTAAAAATTGCATTTACTGTTAATGAATAATCAAAGAGTTTTACTCGTACATTCGCGAAACGGAGTTAGAATTTATATTATTAATATGAATAAAATTGATCAATATTTCAATAATTTTTGCGTCAAATGGAATTTTAGCAAATCTTAATGAACTTAAAACTTAAGTATTTCAATCGCTAATAATAATTACTGACGCAGATAATACTTAACCGATTAATTAATAAAACGGATAATAATAATAATTAATGGTATTATTTTGCGTGTGATTCTTAAAATTTTTCTGCAATAAAATAAAAAGTAATTATACACTAGAGTTTCTAACGGGTCCCCGATTTTTCCTGCCTTGGCAGGCCCCAGACATAACTTGGGCTTTGTTGGGCTTGGGCTTAAATTTAGCGGGCTTGAGTCGGGCCGGGCTTATCATAAAAAAACATAAAGCCCGAAAATTTTAAATTTGGAATAAAATATTGGGATATACCATATTTTTATATACAATATAAATTAAGTTTTGTAAAATAAAATTCGAATAATCATAAATGAATATTAATGTGTATATAAATAGAGTTATAATGAAGAAAATTGAATGGAATTTTAATTAAGATATGAGATTATATTTTAAATATTTATACGAAGAAAAATCGGGCCGGATCGGGCTTTATAAATTGAAATTTTTCGGGCTTTTGTCGGGCTCGGGCTTGAGTATGTTAGATCTGGCTCGGGCCTTAAATTTTTGACGATTAGAATGTCTATTATACACAATTGTATGCGTGCGTCGCTTTTATTATATAAGTAATTATGAAAAATTTTGCATTAAAACATGAGTCTTCAATTTATATGTAGTGAAGAACGTTTTCGGTCATATAAAATTTCTAAATTCGGCGGTCAGATTCGGTCAGAATAAAAATATTTTCAAATCGCTCAAATTCGGTTAGTTATTTCAGTTAACAAACACATTTTTAAATTTCAGGCTTCACATTCGGTCAATTTCGGTTAAATTCATACTTAAAATTATTGTTATTGCATATGAATTGAATAAGAAAATACATAGAAATTTGAATTCCAATAATATATAATAGGATTCAAATTTCATAAATGGAATAATAATGATAAATTTATTCAAAAAAAAACATTCTTTCTTTAATACAAGTATTTTAATCTAGAGATTTTTTTTGGCAAAATTCAGTTAATTGTTAAATTTGACCGAAACTTATTTTATATTTTCGTCGGTCAAATTCGGTCAAAATCGGTCTGTGACCGAAAACGTTCTTCACTATTTATATGGTTAATATGATTGCCTTTATTATTTATATATAAAAGACCAAAAGATATTTTTTAGCTTACTTTCTCATAAAGAAGTCATTCTAATGGATTTAACAATGTCTGTCCATTCATACGCAGTCATATTAATAAAGGGATTTTACAGTTTCTTATATTAATAAAGAAATTTGATATATAAAACTAGCACTGGTACAATATTTGTGCCAAAACCCAATAATAATGTCAGTTCTCTACTCTCCGTAAATGTGTTTGAGAAACATTTTTGATTTTTTTCACACATTAAAAATGATTCGATAGTGCTTCAGTAATAAAGAGCTTTTTAAGTATAAAATGATATGTCTCTAAAAAATAATCTTTAGCTAATGTTTTTTCTGATAATTTTAAAAATAGAAGAATACAAAATCTTGAAACTTTTTAATAAGATTATTTATAAAATTTTGCTGATTAACAAAACATATTTCCTTCATGTGAATATTTTTATTTTAATCTATAAAACTAAAATCTCATTTCGTTAGTGAATAGTGAATTAAGACAAGATTGGAGAAAATAATTTTACATCTTTATAACAAATATAATTACCATATACTTACTGTACACAGATATTTTTCATTAAGAATTTAATAATTTATAGATTATTGTTTTAGCGATAAAAATCCATTTCGTAATCATAGAAAAAAATGTAATGAAAAAGCATATCGATTAGAAATATTCTAAATGAAAAATTTAGTTTCACGAAAATGACATGTTTGATGTTAACCGTGTTTTCTCATCGATTCTTCTCTACATTTTTTCATTATTCAAAAGCATATTTGAAAAAGTAATGTCAAGTTTAAATACGTTAAGTCTAAGTTTCTCCTTCACTCTTATATGTCTAATTTTTAGCCAATAACATTCATACATTTCCATTTCAAGTGCAAACTTAGAATGGTATCAAAAACTTAAGCCATAAGAAAAAATGTTATTAAACCATTTCAAGATCGCGTGACAAACTTTAATAAATATTCAAAAATAAAATGCTAATATAAACGCGCGGCCTATAGTAAAGGTAATCGAGTTTTTTACGTAAAATATTATAAATGAATATTCCTATTATTCATGTATAAATAATTTTCCTTTTATTTGCAGATAGTTGTTAGAAAGTCTATTGTTAGAAACGATAATAGTCTTTTTAAGAATAAAATAATAGATTACTTTTCAGTTTGTGCGTAGGTTTAGTATATTTGTTTGGCATTATTATAATAAAAATAATAAATTACTTTCACGTATACCAGAGGTGTTTGCGAGACGCAAATGATATTCGTCGATATATGGTACGATTTCGCGACACAAGAGTGGTCAACATCGACATCGATAACTTTGACCACAGCAATGTAACGTCGATGGCCACTGTTAACTATATCACCCAAACGATTATTAAGGATAGTGGCGGACATCAGAATACCTTTAATGACCGGTATATTTATAATCACGAAACCGCAAGCGCTATCAAAGTTAATCGCAGGACTTATAGCAGTAATTATTATGGGAATTATGCGAGTAAAGACTATAATAATGGCAGTAAACGGTTTACTAAGTTTTATGACCAAAAATTGGCTGTTTATAACTTTCTTCAGAGACCTCGCGGTCCAATAACTCTGGGCTATCATATAATCGTGTACTGTATTGTATTTGTGTGTCTTGTATTAACAGTGTTTGACACTAGCAATAGTAAGTCGTGATAATTTTGCCTTATTTTAACATTTTCAAAGTTTTCTAAAAATTTTGTTTTATTTGTCGGTCAAAATAAAGTTTTAGTTGAAAAATATCATCCATCGCTTGCGATACTTCAACAATGCAGCAAAGCTCTGATCTTATTTTTCATTACCGAATTTTTATTGCGCTGCTGGTCGTCATCCTGTCTACTAAGATATCGAGGATGGGGTGGTTTCATCAATTTTATTTTACACCCGTTCGGTGTAATAGATATTCTCGTTATTGTCACTTATATTATTTCACTAATAATCGACCACAAAATATATAAAGCGGTTTCGTTATCGTTACGTTGTGTTCGTTTTCTGCAACTGTTTAAAATAAATCTTGATTTACGCTTTCGACCATTAAAAATGTTAGCGTCCGTTATTTGGTCGCAACGCGAACACCTCATCATTAGTATTTACTTAGGATTTTTGACACTGCTTTTGGTGTCATCACTCGTATACTTAGTGGAAAAGGACGCTAATCCTCAATTCAAAAATATTGGAGAAGCAATGTGGTGGGGTGTTGTCACGTTCGGTACTGTCGGTTATGGAGATATACACCCAATAACGCCAATGGGAAAGCTTTTATCGTGTGCTTTCTTCATTATCGGTGTGTCGTTGTTCTCATTGCCGGCCGGTATTTTGGGCTCGGGATTAGCTCTTAAGGTTTGTTTTATATATTCCCTTTTAAATGGATTTATTTTGATAAAATAAATTTGTTTTAATTATATTAAAGTTTGCTGTCACTATTTTAAATTCAAAAAGTTAAAATTAAAAATGTATTATTTGATGACAGGTTGAAGAGCACAAAATTGATCGTGAAATGAGCAAACGTCAAGTGCCAGCAGTGAGACTAATTCAAAACATGTGGAGGTATAAAAACCTGGTGAAAGCCGATGACGTGACGCTTAACAATTATCTATTACCGAACACCAATTACACATCGCTGTCCAATAGACAGTTAAACGCTATCAAATTTTTTCTTGTGGTTAAATATTACGTGGCAAAGCGTAACTTCTTCACTGGTTCGTCACACAATTACGATCCAAGTGATGTGTATGAGCACTACTCAACTGGAAGGTTAGGTATATTGCCGTATAACAAAGGTAGTGATCCGAATAGGCGTGATTTACTACATCTGAGAGATCAAGTGGATTCTATCGCCAAACAGGTCAAGGAATGCAAAGATATACTCAATACTTTTGTTGAAATTTTTCGAGAAAATTATGACGCATTGAAAAATAGCGAAGATGAAAAAAAATTAAAAAATTCGGCGGATATTTCAAAGCTTAGATTAAATGTGCTGTCGTTTAGCGCAAAACGCAAATCTTTTTGAACACACAAACTCACACAGTTGTATTAATGGCGCAACTAAACAATGCAATGTTGATTAGAATTCGATTCGTTTCGTAATTAAAAGAGTACTGTATAGTTCATTAGTTTGTTTATTTAAAATGTTTTATTTTTTTGATAATACTTGATTATAGCAATTCAATAACCTTTAAATATATATCGAGATGTTTAAATTTTAATAATTAGATTACTATTTTACTAAAAGTTTTGATGTAGAAAATTGTAAATTTAAAATAAATCAATTTCTTTCATCTGTTCTTTTCTTTTTGATATTAATTTTTTTCAGGGGTTTCTATTAGCCTTAATCCTTTAAAAGAGGTTCTAATTAGACTATGTAATGGTAAAAAATTTAAGGGCCGAGCCCGATCTATGCCCGACACGATTAAGCCCGAGCCCGACAAAAGCCCGACAACTTCAAATTTGTAAAGCCCGACTCGGCCCGATTTTCCTTCTTATATAGGTTAAACTTTTCCTTCATTAAACAATCTCAAAATTATTACTTAACTAAGTTTATATTTATTTTGTTTCATTATATCAATATTTTATTCATATTAATTCATCTGATTATAATAAAGAGTATTCTGCAATATTTTACGGTTTTTAATGCTAAAATTTTGTTTGTTTAGAATATTTCCTACCTTAATAATAATTTTCTGGCCTCGATATTTTGAATCTAAAAGCCCGGCCCGACAATTTTTTCTTAACATAAGGCCCGAGTTCGACAAAGCCCGACCAATTTTGTCGGTTGCCCGCCAAGGCCCGAAAATCGGGGGCGGGTTACATACTCTATTTCTGATATAGAAGTGGGACTATCATAGCATTAAAGTAGTTTTAATAAAGTTTAGTATTAAAGACCTTAATTCTGATTACTCTGATGTATATTACAAGTTTTTTGCTCCTTTAAATTTTTAGAACTCAAAACTTGTAAGAGTAAATTATTTTCTAAGAATTACGATAATTTAAACTCTAACCATGATTTATTTAACTCTAATAAGTTAAATATATTAAGTTTCACCTTTAGATTCGGTATAGAAATAATTATATGAATCTAAAGTTTTATAAAGTGCTATTAATATGAATAAACTCGTAAAATATAACTATGATTATAGTACAATATAATTAAATGCGGATGCAGTTAAATAATCTTTCAGTGAGTAAAATGTTCGTAATGATACACACGTTAAAATAATATTATTCTCTAGAAATGAGTGTTTATGTTTTGAACTGTGTTATACTAAATTACTTGAGCAAACTTTAGACATCGATTATTTACTATACTGTACAAAAATGGTAAATTTTTAAAGAAAACTTAAAATAACTTTTAGCATTATAATGTAAGTTAAATGCTCAACAATGAGATCGATGAAAACTGAGATCGATTTCATTTATGCTAAGAAATCGTTAAAATATACGTGTATTAAAGAATTTCAATATAGTTCTCTTGCTATACAAGTTTCAATACCACATTCATTTGTTAAAATTATTCATTAATCTCTGTTTGTAATTTTGTAAATTATATTTAAACCTATTAAGACAGAATATTGTTAAACTTTTTATAAGAAGTTTTTTGTGGCTTACAGTGAGCGCTATCATTTTCATTAACAAAATTAGTTCAAATATTTATATAAAATCAATAATCGGTATAATTCCAGTTGATATTGATGTTTAATGTTCTTAAATAAATCAAGAAAGTGGTTATCGATTTTCGATTATTTTATTCATTACTGGGCTAATGACAGATGATAATATCGATATAATTGTTAATAGCATAGTTATCCAAAGGGGAGTGCATGCCCAGAATTGACTCTCTTCTAGAAATCTGGAAAAGTTTACACCGCATCGAAAATTTCAGAAAATTGTATTATAAATTCAATGAGTTTACACTCCCCCACTTAAAAATTTGAGATTTTTTTATTTGCCCCTTAGATCTTAAGACTTGAGAATCCAATTGCTAATACTTTTTGATCCGCATATAATATAAATCCGCATATGCATTATAAATAGTATGAAAGTTTTCTTTTGAAGATATTAATGTTTGTTATATACTTTTTTACAATACTTTGTTGTTTAATCTTTAAATTTTCTTAGAGGATTGAAATGTGTTTCAAATCTCAACGAATTTTCCTTTTATCTATGGACAAACAATCATATTTTAATAACTCGTATATCTAGAGTGCACGTAAACCCAAACCACTATTTTAATATCTAAATAATTTATAAGCTTTAGATTTTGTAATCTAATCATTTAAAAAAGTGTGAAACGATCTTTTTAATACATAAAGTGGGAAATGTTTAAAATGTGAAACAAAATTTTTTGGTATATTATATCTTCATTAATATTATTTGTTTCGCACAATTGTGTATATTATTAATAACGAAAAACTTAGATTTTATTATAACGTATTGAATTATAATCAATGTTATATTAATAAAATTTATTTATTATTTGGTACATTTACAATGACTTTTAATTTTTCTAAATTTTAATTGTTTAAAAAACTTTTAGACTGCGAACAAGATTATAGGATTTTAGGACTGATAGCATTCTACAAAAAATTACTACTCCATTATGAACGCATTTTAATCTTCCATTTACAAATAAATTTCGCTAATAAAACATTTGCTATCAAAAAAATATTTTATTATTCTCATTAGCAATAAAGTGATCCGCGTTTATCTTAAAGCAATAAAAACCTTATAAGAAATGTTAATGAATTGTTTATGGCATTATTTTTACTCATGAAACAAATCTTAATGACACAGAAAATGCCTTGAAATCGCAAGAGAGTGGTAATGCGTTACAAAACTTAATTAAATTTTCGTTAACAAAATTTTTTGAAAAATATTAAAATTTTGAAGATTGAAATTATTCGTTAGAAATTATGACTGAGTTGAATAACCTGCCCAACGGTTACATTCCCCGCAAATTCACGGTTCAGTCGCAGGACACTTCCACGCCGATCAAAGTTGTGGTGGATTGCGATGACAATGATGCCAATGCCGATACTTGTACCTCCATATTCACAACACTATCTTCAGCAAGCAATTCTTATAACAATACGGTTACTAGTGGTTCAAAAGATGTGAAAGGATATCGTCCACAACGAACGGCGTTCAATAATAATCTCGTTACGATATTCAGTCATGATATTGTCGTGGAAGAGGTTCTCGATAGAGATCATCGAGAAAGAGCTTATTCTAAAAGTAGTAAACGCGCGCGGTTTTACTCGCAAAAAGTAATGATTTACAAATTTCTTCAACGACCTCGAGGACCACTCGCTGTCGGCTATCATCTGATAGTGTCGTGCATTGTATTTGGTTGCTTAATTTTAACTGTATTTTCGTCAATAGCAGGTTAGTACGGATTCATTTAGTCTGATTCTTTAAATCTGACGAGTCGTTATAATAAAAATTAAGCTTTAATCTCTAATTGTGATTTAGTGTTTTATTATTAGTGTCTATAGTGTTTGAAATTGTATATTCGATTTTTCTTACTGGACACCTGAATAGCAGTTAAATAATCAATAATCCAAAATTTAAAGCTTTATTATAAAAATTAACTGATAGTTTAATTTGGATATATTTAAGACTATGCGTCACAGTAACGCCATATTTAAAGAATACTATCTCACAAACAGCTATAAATTTAAAATCTTAATGAATTTTATGATGTATTAACGCTAAATAGTAAAAGTTTTCCCAAGTCTTATCAACTTTTATATGATTTCTTACGATTGAGATACAGATATTCCCAAAAACTATTAAACAATAAAAAAAAATCCGCTTTAAACTCACAAACATTATCACAAATATTGCTGTCTATGGTATAACTTTGTGTTATATTAGAAATTAAACACAAATCAAATCATTTTCAAACTAAATTAATTTTATATTTTTCTACCAAAAGAATATGAAGCTTATGCTGCATTGGGGTTAAAATACAGCGATAGCGTAATTCTGGTAATATTTACCATTGAACTACTGCTACGCGTGTGGTCATCGACGTGCGTAACGCATTACCGCGGATGGGATGGATTCTTGCGTTACATATGGGACCCGTTTCGGATGATAGACGTGCTTGTGGTGATCACATCAGTGATAGCTCTGGCATTCGAAAGCAATATACACCAAGCATTGTCGCTATCATTGCGTGGATTACGCATTTTCCAGTTGTTTCAAGTGTTACGACTCGAGTTTCGGTTCAGACCGTGGAAAATGATAGCGTCGGTGATTTGGTCGCAACGCGAACATCTCACTATTAGTGTGTATTTAGGCTTTTTAGCTCTACTATTTGTGTCGTTTATAGTTTATTTCTGTGAAAAGGATGTGAATCCGATGTTTAGCAATATCGCCGCTTCCATGTGGTGGGGAGTCGTCACGTTCGGCACTGTAGGCTACGGCGATATATACCCGATCACACCAATGGGCAAATTTCTATCATGCGTTTTCTTTATATTCGGTGTGTCTCTGTTCGCATTGCCAGCCGGTATTCTTGGCACTGGACTCGCGCTAAAGGTTTAATTATCTATGACTTTGGAAAATAGTTTAAAAATTGTAAGGTTTACCTTTAAGGTAGAAGAGTCGAAACGTCAACGTCAATGGGTTAAGCGTAAACCACCGGCAGTCAGGTTAATACAGAGCTCGTGGAGGCTTAAGTGTTCTCAGAGGTCTACTGGAGTCGTCTGGAAAGAATACTTAGCACCAAAGACTATTTATCTTAAGTTATCGCGACAGCAGATGAACGCCATTCGGTTCATATTAGCATCAAAACATATGGTGGCCCGAAGATATTTTTTGACCGCTTCGAAACCGTACGATATTAAGGATGTGCTCGAACAGTACGCGTCCGGACAGGCAGACATGTTGGGCGGAATGAGGCTCACACAGTCCGGCATTGACGCGGTTTTGGCCACTGTTCACTCGAATTATAGAGAGCTGAGAGAATGCAAAAAAATGTTGTCTATTTTAACAGATTTAGTCGATTCGTTGCGTAATGATAAACGAGGCAGAGATAACGCCAGCGACGAATACTATTCTTTATCAGCTAATAATAAGCTTATGTCTAATCTACCTCAAACTCAACCACAAAAGGAGTCGTTAAATGCCAAAAGAAATTCTTTTTAAAAATTGCGAGAATTTCAAACAATAAACTTTATTTTTAAACTTTAAATTTTTTAAAAATTAGTCACTAATTATGGATTATCACTACAAATGCTGTTAATTAACCCAAAAGTTAATTATTATTAAAAATGTTAAAAACAACTTAAGTTAAACATTGAAAAAGAAGCGATAAACAAAATTTTAAGTGGAATAACCGAATTATTAAATAATAATTAAATTTATTGAATTAGTTTGTGTGAAACTTATGATATTAATAAAGGAATTTTAATGAATGTTAAAAAGATAAACTATAATTAAATTAATTTTCAAAACACAGATAATGATGAACACACATAACTTAATCAATAGTGGTTTCATACACAACAATATGATAACAGTTACCGGGTGTTAAGAAATAACACATTGCAAAATCCTAATTAATAAACTACACTTCACTGTGTAGTATAAGTTCACTTTTAATAGTAATCTGTGATACTTCAAAATAGGATTTACTTGATTGTAACAAATGTCAATTATTCTGCAGGTATGAGTGTTCCAAAATAAATTTCAATTACTTCAACAAATATGTGGGATTTATTTTGCAATAATGTTCTTAAACTATAAAATCAAAACGACAACGACATGCAAGCAACTCTTCAATTCTGAAATTTTTATTGTAATTTCAGTATTAAAATGATAAAAAACGGTTAAGATAATACAATCCCCCTCTTTTGGGACATCTGATCAAATATATCTGCCTTAAAATCTATTATATCAGCATATAAAACACCAAACAATTATATTATTGACTTTTTAATAAATTTTGTTTACATTTAGCTATAGTGAAATTTATTTAAAATGGTATGCGATAAAACTCTAAAATAATTCCAAACTAAATAATAAAACATAGAAATTTCATTGATAGATCAAGTTTTTGACGCTAGCGTTGATCGCTATTGTCATTAGCCGTACAGGTTCGCAGATATCGATCGGAAGTGCCGGTAGCTATGATTATGGAAAAGTTCTCGGAGCGTCCATAATGTTTTACGAGGCACAACGAACCGGTAAATTACCCGCTGATAATAGGATAACATGGAGACACGATTCTATGATGAATGACAAAGGAGATGCTGGAGAGGACTTGACTGGTGGTTATTTTGACGGTTAGTAAATACTCATTAGTTTATATAATTTTTGTGAGCTTATATAATTTTAATTATTTAATTTAGCCGGAGATTTCGTTAAATTCGGATTTCCAATGGCTTTCACGATAACCATATTGTCGTGGGGTGTTATCGACTATCAGGACGCTTACAAAGCTGCCGGAGAATTGACAAACATGCAGAACACTATTAAGTGGGGAACTGATTGGATTCTAAAGGTAACTTTTTAAGAATAGATTTTCAGGAACTCTAGTTTATAAAAAATAATAATTTCATTTTGAATTTTCAAAATATTATTTAAATTAAAATTGACTTTAACTTTAAAATTTCAAAATTAATATTTTTTTGCGTTAAAAATAATATTCAGTTTATTTAATTCTTACTTTAAAAAATCTTAGTTCGCAGAAAAGTTTATTTCAAAATTTGTTTACCGTTTTTTCAGTTTTTTGATAAGATAAACGGATCGTAAGCTTAATGATTTCGTAATAAAAATAGTTTTAAAAGTATAGGTCATGGTTACCAGTATTATTGTTATCTCTAAATAGGAATTAAAGAGTATTTTACATTATTGTAATGTTTAAAAATTATAGGCTCATATCAAAGATCACGAACTGTATGGTCAAGTGGGTGATGGAGGAGATGATCACGCATACTGGGGACGACCAGAAGATTGGCCCGCGACTAAGAAACGGCCGGCTTTTAAGATAACAGAAGCTAAGCCAGGCTCAGATCTCGCTGGCGAAACCGCAGCAGCGTTAGCCGCAGCATCTGTTGTGTTCAAAACAGCAGACGCGGCTTATTCCACAAAACTACTCGATCACGCGAAGACATTATACAATTTCGCGAACACTAAACGAGCGAAATATTCCGATTCAATAACACAAGCATCAGGATATTACAGGTATAAAGCATACAAAATTAACTGAATTGTAATTAAAATATTTGTCTTATTTTGATATAACATAACAGATCAATGAACAGCTATGGCGATGAATTAGGCTGGTCTGCTGCGTGGATGTATTGGGTCACCAATGATACTAAGTATAAAACCGATTTTGAAGCACATTTCAAAGAGTTTAAACTGGAGGAAATGATCGATAAGGCGTACGCCAGTGAAACCGGTAAACCAAGATTTTTCTGGGATGACAAGACACCGGGATTGTGGCTATTGATGGCTAGGCTTACTAAAAATGAGACGTATGTCAACCTTATACAAACCTACCTTACATTTTTGGTTAAAGAAGCGCCAAAATCACCAAAAGGAATGGTTTACTACGCAGAAGTATGGGGAACTCTCAGACATTCGGGTAACGCAGCACTGCTCGCACTTCAGGCAAGTGTTTATGATTTTAATTGTTATTTTTAATAACATTTGAAAGGATTAATTATTTGAAAATTTATGAATAGGCAGCAGAATTTGTTGGCATCAATGCTACAGAATACCGCGCATTCGCCAAAAAACAAGTGGATTATGCTTTAGGTGACGGTCCGGGACACAGTTTCGTTGTGGGCGTCGGAACAAACCCGCCAACACATGTGCATCATAGAGCAGCGTATGTTAAAAATATCGATATATATTTAATTTTATTTAACCAATTCTTAATGATTATATAATATAAAGCTCTTGCTATGAGAACGGAACGTGCGAAGGAACGGGAAGCTCAAAGCCCAATCCGCACGTATTGACGGGCGCACTGGCGGGCGGACCGGGAAAAGATGACGCATATAAAGATGACAGAGGAGACTATCAACACAATGAAGTGGCGCTTGACTTTAATGCTGGATTCACATCGGCTGTCGCGGGATTAGCGCATCTTAAGGCTAAAGGATTTTTCTAAATTTGATTCATGAGTTTTAAAAGTTGTTAATTTTGTTAAAATTATTGCCATATTGTTATTGTTGAAACGAAAAAGGGGTTAAATAAACAAAATCTTGTAATTACAATATTTTTGTTTGAAATTAAATATATTCAAAAATACATGACCACAAAAATTAATGAGTAAACATTTGTATAAATATTTAAATCTATTAATCAAATATTCAACATACAGTATTTAAATTTTATTGGTGAACAAAAGCGAGCCCTAATACATTTGAGATCTCAGGACGCGAGATCCTTATAGGTTCAGGTTCTAATCCAAGTCATTAGTTCTTAAAAGGTCAAGTTCATAGGTTCTGTCAAAGTTGAGACATGTGCTAACAGTTCAAATCCGAGTCCTAATCAAACTTTCCTTTCGTACTCGAGAATTAAATTGATAGAAAATATTATGGTACATAAAAATTATATATAAATCAAATTTTAAATTACTATTAATATAAAACGTGTTGATTTTTATTACACTTTAATTATAAAAATAAATCTGATCAAAACAAGTTCAAAAAAGTTTAAATTTCTAAAAGAATTATCAGAGAAATTTGTTTTTATTCTAAAAGAAAATTATAAAAATTACCAAAGATCATTCACAGAATTTCAGGGATTATTCTCAAATAAAATTTTACCCATTGG
>JAQGAW010002616.1:0-14657 GCA_034698025.1 Phthiracarus crinitus | reverse complement strand
CAAATTGTTGATGACATGGAAAAGAAAAATACTATACAAGACGATTTAATTAAAAGATTTGTAAATTTAGGTTACGAAAGAGTTGAATGTACTAATGTAAATTGTAATTATTGTCATAAATAAATTAAATAATAAATTATGTAAATCGATGATTTTTATTTTTAAATAAAAGTTTTTAATTAAATATTTTGTCTATTTATTTTGTTGGAGATTTAGAGTTACCCAAAATGCGCCACGTGGAGGCACTCCAACTTTGCATTTCTTTTTTTTTTTTGGTTTTTTAATTTTGTTTTTTTTTTGGTTTTTTTATTATTTTTTATAAAATCATTAATATTGATATAAAATTAATTGTGACTAAGCCACTGTGCTGATTCTCCCTTACAATTTCATTTTTCTTATCCAACGTGTTAATTACTTTTTCTTCGTAATTTTCAATAATATTCTCTCTTTTTTGCTTTTTATTAATTTCTTTTCTAATAACAGGAGGCTGCACCTCAACGATTATTGGTTGAGATGCATTTGCCTCTATCTCCTCTTCCATTACTCTACTGTCTATAGCATAACTTAATTCTTTTCTCTCGCGTCTTCTCTTTTGACATTTTCGCTTATTCCTACTTATGTTTTTCTTCTGTTTTGCAGTCAATTTTTCCGATTCTTCTTGAGGAATTTCTTCTGGAGTATCGATCTCTAAACTTTTAAAATCAATAGGCTTTGGAGCTTCTTGTTCTTCAATTATTTGCTCCAAAGTAAATACTTTGCTTTTGAAAGGAAAGCTATGGCCAGTAGCACAATCAATACTTCCCGCTGGCTCCTCCGGGGCCTGGCACTCTTTCGCCGATTTATAAACGATTTTCTTTGGAACAGTCTTTTCCACGATTTTTGGTGGAATTGGATTTTCCACGATTTTTGGTGGCTCAGAATGTTCCACGATTTTTGGTGGAATTGGATTTTCCACGATTTTTGGTGGCTCAGAATGTTCCACGATTTTTGGTGGAACATTCTGAGGTATAAATCCAACGACTGTTGTTGTCATCTTGCCATTATTTAATAAACGACAATCAAGGTGCCGAAAAGACTTCAATGAAGTTAGATTGAGAGCCTCTTCTTTGCCAAAATTGCCTGTAATTTTCCATTCTTCTTCTAAAATTATTTGGGGACCGCCAATGTCCACCAAATCTTCTTCGTCACCGCCAATGTGAACGATAGGGTCTTCGTCTTCTTCTTCTTTGTTGTTGTGCACCAGCACAAGGTATTCATCCAGTGGACGTTCTTCCATTGTCGCTTTCTTTGATTTCACCATTTTCGCTGATAAGTTTGATGAGTATACGTGAGTGCTGCGTGAGTACTGCGTGAGTATACGTGAGTACTGCGTGAGTGCTGCGTGAGTATTCGTGAGTATGCTTGAGTATGCTTGAGTGTTAGGTTATCCTAGGTTAGGTGAGATCTGAGCGATTAGTTAGGTTAGGTTAGTTTAGGTTAGGTTAGGTTAGGTTAGGTTATTATACTTTAATATGCAGCAATGTATAGAAATGTCCGCCATTTTAAACGGCGGCCATTATTTTCTGGGCATAGTACGCTTTATACTACTTATATATATATACTGTATAACTCAAAAAATAATAATTGCAGAGAAAAGCGTTATTTAAAAATTTTCGTTTTTTAGTGCAGCTTTATCATTGGTTTTTAATATGATTATTTTAAATGAATGAAGAAACTGAAAAATGTTTTAGTTATGCACTGATGCGTGCGTTTCTGAATTCATAATACAATGTTAATAATAATAATAATTGAATGGATCGTAAATTTGTTAACTTAATTAATGCATTGATGTTTCTTTTTAACGATACCTCTCTTTAAAATATTTTCCATATTTTTAATTAGAAAAGTGATTATTGTTTTGATAAAACTTAATACTCTTAAAAATTCTTTAGAAATACATTATAATATGAATTTTAATTAGAAGAGAATTCTCTCTGCAGTATTCTCCTATTTTTTTTACATTTGTATGGTATAATAAAAACTTTTTACTATATTAAACTTATTCAGTAAATACCACTCAACGAGGGTTCTTCCGATTCTATGATTTGAAACCAGCTATTGATTGACCGATTTTTTATGATTAGTGAAAAGCAACGCAATTGTTATACAGTACTACAGTACTGACTTTAATAAATTAATAAATTATTTAATCTGTTTTTAGAAAGAAAATAAATGGCAATGATTAGTGGCTTTCTGTTTGAATATTAATGATTCAAGTGATTTACATAAATTATTTATTTTAAAAATTAATTTGTTTAGTTTTGCTAATTGATAGCATTTAGGGTAAACTTTCGATCATAAACGATGCGTAAATTCGATCAGAAATCGAGTTCGACACTAATTTGTAGCGCAACACTACACATACAGTACAGTACAGTACAGTACAATATAGTGATATTTACACTGAACACTAACTGTACACTCCTTAATATGAAGCCTCCCATCCCCTCTCTTCTCTCGATTTTGCTCTCCTATCGCTCGAATTTGATATTGAATAGGACTCAGGACTCTTAGCTTTCCTCCGCATGCATGCAATTCCGCTAAATTTATCATCTGATGAATTCTAAGTCTCGAAGAGAGTGGGACATTGACAACATAACGGAGGGATATATATTTATGATTACAGACATTCGGGTAAAATAAAGTGAATATATTGTGAAGGAGAGAGAGATTTGCCAAATGGGGAAATTGTATGGCAGATAAGTCGATCAAATAAAAGGATAGCTACTATTGAGCGAACTATCGTACGATTTTTTCTTAAGCTAACTTTTGGGCTTTAATTTCTGACAAAACGCACTTTAAAAATAAAATGCCATTGTGTTTAGAAATGGTCGAAATTACAATTAGAATTACAAGTGGACCTTTAAAATGGTTAAAATGATGAACTGCTTGTTAAAGAGGGTTCGTATTGGGTTCGTATCGGTAATAACCCTGAAGGCACATACAGTAATGCATTGGTGCGTCTCTTATTTTTTGTTGCTGTAATTGAACGCATCATTGAATCGCACACATAGAAAGTTGAATGGTTTGCATGTATTTATTTAAACATTAAAATTTTACTTTTAGGTGAGATATATATCTTCAGTGAGATTACAGCGCATCGCAAACTTATGAATTTGAGGTTTTCGTTTCGTGTGTCGTTGTCTATCGTTTTTCTCTTTCGGTGCCATTTGTCTGTCATATATATTATGAGTACATTCGATTAGATCTCATTTTGTTTTACAGATTAAACGTGACTAAATTATTTTACATCTAATTATTTTTTACTTGGAATTTATTTTTTGTAAAACCCGAACAACTTGTGAGTGTTTCTTAATCTCAATCTATCAATATATTACTGTGTTTTTACAGTAAGAAAAAATAAGGAATAATAATAATAATTGTTTTTGAAAATATAAATGAGCGTAAACTCGCTAATAAAATAGCGGTACTGTAATCGATTAAAGCTAAACTAAACAAAACAAACTATTAAATACTATTAATGTATATTACTGTACTGTACTATAATCACAATAGACATACTTAACAGTACACTAACGACTAAGTATAATAAACAAAAACTATGTTTTTATCTTTTCTAATAGGTGTTAGTAAACGAGCAAAAGGGTTACTAAACCTCAATATTTTTGAAATTATGTCAAAAAAATATAACTTAAAAATATTTTTATTCTAATTTCTTAATTTATAATAATATAATTATTTTTAAATTTCACTTAACCCAGGGTTGACCCTAGAAATCTGAAAGGTTGACCCTTCACCAATATTTTGAAATTGCCCATCAAAACCGATGAGTTATTGAGACCCTCGTAAATTTTGACCAAAAATTGTCGTTTAAATCCGATGAGTTTTACACCCCTCCTCTAAAAATTAAGATTTGTTGATCTGACACCCTAGAGCTTCAGACCTTGGATAACTATGGTCTTAACAAATAATAAAACCTGTTGTTTTATTTTTGTAATTATAATTATTCTGTACCCTAATTGGTATATAATAATATATTTAAATATGTTGATGAATTAATGCATGTATTTTTTTAGATCCTATAAAATGTGTTTAGTAAAAAAAATAAGGAAAATAACTGCAGGTATTAATTTAATAATAAAAATAGTATCAATATATGTATAATAGATAGAGATTATCAAAAAAAAATTATTAGCTATAAATCCATTAAGTATTAAAACTTAAGCTGTTTCGGGTAGTAAAATTGGAACCCGAGACAAACCGGCAAAACAAAAATTTGAACAGAACCGACCGGAGAGTTAAGGTCCTTCAATATTAATGATGCATATAATATATTTTTTAATTCTGCATTTCTAACAAATTTAACGTTTTATTTAAGAATAAATTGTTGAAATTATGTAAAATATTATTTTTTGATGATAAATTTTAGAAAAAAATCCATTTTTTATCAATAAAACTTATTGTCGGGTTATCGGTTTACTGTCGGGTTCGTTTAAAATGATTTCGGTTTAACCGAACCGAAACAAATAACTAAAAAATCACATTATAACAATATAATGGTGTAAATTCTTATAATTTTGTAATTTGTGAAAAATTTACTTACGGGAAAATAAGTGAATTTCATTTGATTGTTAAACTCATACGAACTTCAATTAAAACTTTACAAAATTTCTTAACTCCAATACGATTCCATTTCTATTTCTACATTTCTATTTCTAATAGTATATATTATATTTACAATATATAGATGGCAAAACAGAAACTTTAGTTCTAAATTGTTTGATTAATGTTTTAATTTGAATTTAATTTAATTTGAATATAGCATGAAGTATTGGCCGCATCCGATAAAGTTATATTACGATTAAGCGATTTAGTTTCGTGGATCACAGATCAGGTCGATTGGATGACTGGATTACAGACAAAGACCACAATGACGCCAACAATAAGCAACATTAATAATAATGGGAAATATCATTGGCAATCAATGCATCCAATTGCCATCAATTCGGGACTCGATTTCAATGATGTTTTTCACGAAAAGCAAATTATTGGTAAGCCATTAATTTTAGCATACGTGACATTCAATTTTTGTGACTACAGTATAAGAAGATAATCTCGCGTTATATTACCAGAGTATTATTAAATGAATAGAATGAAAACGTATTAAAAAGAAAAATCTCATTTTTGCGTTACAACACGTTATTCTTTTACTTATGTCTTATTTTCCTCTTTATATATAACTTCTGGTAAGCGAGCGATAAATTTTTTAGCGATTGTACACGTCTTATATAGAAATATAACTTATTTTAAAGTTGAGACATATTCCCATCACAATTCGGCCCATTGTGTAATGTGTTCACATCTTCGTGTCATTCGCTGATCTTTTATATCGTATTTTGATGTTTTTAAATTTTTTTTATAAAAATAAAAAATAAAATAAATGGCAATAAAACTAAAGAGAAATAAATTTTCACCACTTTAACTAACAATCGATAATACAATTTTGTTATTTAATTGATTTGCGCAGTATTCCTATCTTTTTTGTTTCTTTATTTTTAATTCACTGGTTTGACGTGAGCTGAATCGTTAATTAGAGTTTTTTTATTAGGCAAAGGGAACGCTTGTTTATTGCTGTTAAGACAAAAGGAAGTGTGTAATAAAGCATGAAAATATGTTTGGTTTGATACCCGATTTTGCTCTGATATCAAATAGTGATATAACGTGTAATTTTTGGTCTGTTGCGTCCAAACAAGCGAATGTGTGGCACAGCTCTTATTGAGTTTAATTTTTATCAATTTGTGATATAACTCGTATCATATTATACAGTATATACGAATACGACTTTTGTTTCCATTCAATAGTGAGAAAACTTGTTTACGCACTAATGGACCAAAAATGCTATTTTATTAATGCTAATCATATAATGGAGCGACTATTTAACATTTTTATTCGAGATAAACTATTTTTCTTAATTATAATATTACTGCACTCTCTGTAAGTAAATGAATTTAGTCGTTAAACAGTCTGTGTTCTTCGAAATATCATTTTTAAATTACCACTATTTTAATTACCACTTTAGTTTGATTATACGGCTAAACATTTGTTTTTAATGTTTATAATATCGATTTGTTGGATAAACTTTTCCGATAACTCTTTCTACTGTAACTTTAATCAATTCTGCGCTTATTTTTTCTACATTTTTTGTTAAAACATTTAATTGGCGTTTGAAAAATTTTCTGGCGATGCTAATCATTTTTGTAAGAAAACATAAATTGATTTTACTTGACGTCTAAATCAGGTTTTTTCGTCTATGCGTGGAGAGAGGAGAGAGAAAGAGAGACGAATAGTATTATACTATACTACTAGTTATTCGCTCAAACATTTTTTTAGTGAGATTTATTACCTACGATTCCAATGAAACCCATTTCCTATTAAATTTATCGCAATGAACACACTGTCAAAATATTTTATGAATGATAATAGTACTGTACAGTATGTATGAAAAATTTTACTTAAAAAATTATAATACTTTATATATGATGTATTTTTTTCACCGTTAAAATCTCTATTCTCATGCTTACACATAAACACTATTATTCTTAAGCTTTGCGCACCAATTATAACGCTTCGATGATCTAAATAACTGAGTTTTAAACGCGAAACGAAAATTATAGCATTTTTTTCCATACGTTTAATATTATTAAATAAAATTTAAAAAATATTCTCTACGTTGAAAAAATGTTATCGATTACAGTTTTCTCATTAAATATACGGTCATATACTTATAATAATAATTTGTTGTTTGTTAGACGACGTTAGATCGAGTTCATCAGTAGTGGTGCTGTCGTATCCGCGATATTGTCGGTATAGGGCGCTATTGCGTCGCATTGAAGGCAAAGAGTGTGAATGGATGAATAAGGAATCGGTGCGGTTAGCAATTAATTCGCTCGGTATTCCGACAACAACCACCAAAATGAACATATTGTTCTGTCGCGACACTTTCGAACACGAAGCTCTTCTTCAAAATGATCTCAACTGTGACCATCTCGGTATATATTACACGATTTAATAGCTATAATACATTACGCTTTAATCGCAAATAATTAGCCCGAAATCGCTAATTAAATAAAATAGATTATAAGTTTGTTTTTTAACAAAAAAAGTATATACATTTTAATTAGATTCTGCGTTATATCTCTAATATGCTATAAGTTATATCTCTGTGTATTTATGCCATTTATAAATGTGATCGTTTCGGACAATTAAATTTGACCTATTTTTAGAAATGAATTTTTTTCTCTTTAATATGCGCTATCAGTCAAATCTGCGTTTTAACTATATTTATTAGTATTATTATTATTATCCTTTGTCTTCAGATAAATAAAACTTTTTTCTTTTTTTATCTTAACATATTTTTTATCTCTACCCTGGAATGACATTTTAAATAATTATATTTTTATAAATTATGTAATTTATGTTGTTTTTGCCTTTTAATAATATTTAGCGCAATAAAATTTGCATATAAAGTGTTTTTACAGCAATTTTGCTTTAATCTTACGCTCTATTCAATACATTTCTCGTATTTAATCGAATTTTTTCTAATTTATTTAATGAAAAATTTTGAAATAATCGATTTTTATTTATATTCACTCTTTTCGAGTGAATATAAAGACAAAAATTGTTGTTTCATTGAATTAGTATTTATTTTTATACGTGTAGTATACGAGTAATAAACGCATCAAAAACAGACAGTATATTTGAATAATAAATATTATACGACACAATCAAAAGATAAACACAACAATTGAGTAAAAGCACAAATTTGTGCGAAAAAAGTAAAAAACTTTTTTTTAATTAAACAAAAAGTACTTTAAATTAACGACAAATAATAAAAATGCTTTGCAGCGATATTATCAATAAAGATCATTATTTTCACCACAATAGCATTAAAGCATAGGTTGTATAACAGTGCTAGAGTTATAAATAATAGGAAAACGTTTTCCTCTCAGATTTCATAAATGGATTTTTCTCTTTCTTTACTGTACAGTGCAGTGAGTATACTGTAGTGTACAGTATATTCTTTTATTTCTTTTGATTCCTTCTATTTCTACGTTTTTTGTTCATTTGTATCAATATTAATACAGTAATACTGTTTTATAGCACCCAAATTGAAAGGTCGTCCACGAAAGAAGTTGCAGCAGTCTGTGAGCAAAAGTGGCTGTCAAAGAAGTTCATCGCCTGAATCGAATACCTCCGATGAAAGCAAGACATCGCAGATAAGAACCACAAGGAGGTCAGCGCTTAATAGAAGCAATTCTAGTGAAAAGAGCGTCACTGGGAATGTAGTGAAAAATAGCAATAAAGTTAATAATACGCGATTGAAGGACATCTGCATTAAGAATGAGCAAACATTTCTTAAGCAACTGAATAAGTTTATGCGTGAGCGTAAAACACCGATTCAACGCGTGCCACATCTAGGGTTTAAGCGAAGTATGCCAACTATTGCTTGACAATTCACAATTATCCATATTATCCATATTATACAGTACTACTGTAGTGCATTGCAATTAAAATGTGCTTCGTTTATCATTTATTCGCTATGATTTCAAATATGATAATTAACTTCAATATCCTTTTATCCTTTCTATTAAATTCTAGTTGATTTGTATTTTTTCTACACACACGCCCAAAAACTCGGTGGTTATGATAAAATAACGAGCAATAAATTATGGAAAAGGCTTTACGACGAGATGGGAGGCGATCCTGGAAGTACAAGCGCTGCCACGTGTACGCGAAGACACTATGAACGACTGCTATTACCCTTTGAGAGACATCTAAATGGTGACCAACACAAACGGAAGCGCAGAAAAACGACTACAAGCAGTAGTGGTTCGGTTAAAAAGGGAAAAAAGCAGTCACAAAGAAGTTCTGATAGTAGTTGTTCTAATAATATTAAGTATAGGAAAAAAGTAGGCAAACAAGTTGTTAATGGTGTTAAAGACAAGAGTAAGTGCAATGATGAACAGAATTATAGTGACGACACAAATGGAGCGCCAGAAAACAAGTTACAATTAGATGGCAACAAACAGCCAAAATTAATTGTGAAATTAAATTTATTAAAAGTTAAGAATCAAGAGAGGAATGAATCAGAGCATGTGAGCGATAGTTCTGAGGTTAACGACGATTTAGTTAAAGATGAATGCGTTAAGAAAGACGTTGTGAAAGTGAAAGTCGAATCTAATAATACGATTAATGTCGATAACAATAATATTGTTAACACTAATAACAATATTGATAACAACGATACCGACATTGAGGAAGAAAAAACTGATAGAAAAGAGTTAAAAACTGAAGATTTGACTGAAGAAGAAATAGAAGATGAAGATGACGATGAAGATGATGATGGAGTTGAAGACTACGATGATGTGGAACAAGAACTAAAGGATGTGTTGAAAAATAAAAATAGTGCTAATACTGAAACTGTGATACATCTGAGTCCTGTAAGTGATATATCGACCGATGAAGTCCCTGTTTGTGATAATAAGATAGAATCATCATGTGGTGCTGTTTCGACTGCATCTCCCACTCCTTGCCAGGCATTAGTATCGGATACTAAAAATAATAATAGTCAACACAGCGTCAATAACAGTAGCACAGCATCAAGTGCTGCACCGCTTCCTTTTCCAATCGCTGCGTCACCGCTTTTCTCAATCTCTTCGCTCGTCAATTCAGTGAAAGCTGAATCCATAACACCTCCGCCTCCACCAGTGATTCCAGCGATACCAGAACCGCAGTCGCATTTACGCGCGTTTTCGCCACAAACAGCTTCATCTCGAATGGTGACCACAACCACATCAGTTACAACGCTTCCACTTCCACTCAAACCAATGTCCACAAAAGCGACATCACTTTCAATTAAGTCCACTTCGTTTAATATTTATGCTCGGAGACCATCAGTAATTCATCGAACATCTAATCCAATTTATAACATACCAGCAGATCATTCTGCAAAAAATCTGATATATAAAAGCATTTCGACAGAAAATCCATTGCCAGCTCATTGTTCAGTTAAAAATGTATGCGAGCCAAAGAAAATACCATTAGATTACGCGTATAATGATGTACTAGACTTAAGTGTAAAAAAGCGATACTTAGAAGCTGATAGCCGTACATCACCATCACAAGTAACTATCGATGGCTCTGTTTTGTTAGATTTGAGTGTCAAGAAGAAGAAAGTAGTGGAATCACCAATTTTACATTTACAAGTGCCAAAACCAAAGTTAGATTCCGTTTCGCCGACGACAACATTGTTATCATCGCAAACTCACAAATCATATCCACCGCAGCCATCAGTTAACAATCTTTCTCAAAGTGTTCAAAAATCTGTCCATTATCAACGAGCGCTTCCACTATTCGAGTCGCAAGCAAAACAGTCAAAACAACATCACTATCACAATACGCCGATTCAACAACACAAACAAACTCAACTAAATAACCAAATTCATCATCAAAATCACAATCACAACCAACAACAACAACCACAACATCAACTGACCAAACCTCAGTCATTATCCCCGCATCAGATGATGAAATCGCAGCAAATATCTCCACAACAAATGATTAAACCGCAAACAATTAAACCTCAGCAGCAATTATCCGAACATGTAATTAAGTCGCAACAGTTATCACCGCATCAGTTGATTAAATCGCAACAAATATCGTCACATGTGATTAAACCTCAACAACAACTGTCACCGCAACAGATAATTAAGCCACAAGTTCGTCATCCACAGACTTATTTATCTCAATCTTTTCAAACACAACCGAAACATAACCAACAAAATGAAAAAAAGGTTAACCATCAGCACCAACAGCATCGACACCATACCCAACAGCAACAACAACATCATACAACAAAACAATACCAACAATCATCGCCGCATCACAATCAACAACAATCACAATTATTACAGCAGAGACAGAGTCCAAAAAATGGAAGCGATTTAATGTCATCAAAGTTGTTGCAACAACAACACCACCACCAACAACAGTTACAGCAGCAACAATCGGCAATGCGAGAGCACTTGGTATCTCAGACATCGATGAGGTCTGCTATGCCCGCTATATCTGAATACAATCCTTCACTGCCAGCGTTCTATTCAACACCAAGCTATTGGTGGCAAAACGCATCGCCTTTGCATTCGGTTAACTTGAGTACAGCCACATCGTCGCCATACATCTCACCATCGATGGGTTCATTGTCGCCTCAATTAATGATACCTGGAAGCTCGACATCGGGTGGATTTCAATCGGATCACCTGTTGTCGCCATACGACAAAGCAAACATTGCCGCTTACAAACAGCTAATAGACCAACAACTCTTCCAACAACACATTAACACATATTACGCTACAAAGTAACACTATCTCTATCTACACGTATAACATACACTTATAAGCTTATTTAACGCTAAATTATATTAAAAATACATCACACTCTTAATAATAATCACATCGCATATGAGAAACGCAAAATAACGGATAAAATCGTTTGTTTTGTAGTTGAAAGCCTTTTTTATTTTTATTTTACTGATTATCAAATAATAAATGGTAATCACCTATAAATATATATAGTAAAAGTTAGTTAAAATTAAATATCAGTGTATTGTACAATAATTATATATTATATGATATATATGTGCCTCTATATGTACTATTATTATTAATTATAATTATAACTATTACTATTATTATTAAATCAAATAAAAGCATAAAATGAACGGATTTTTTATACTGATTATTCGCGCACTCAATATTGGTGTCATTGATGACCCAATAATAATTTTCTATTTTTATGAATTGTAGACATAGCTATAAAACATAAAAAAAACTTCAATGAGTTTATCGTGATTTAATTAAGCGTTTAGTAAACACAGCGACGAACGACTGTGTCGTGTTGTTGTTGTCGGTATAGACCAAACCTAAATCAAACGTTAACTATGAAAATACAGTTCGTAACAGTGCATCGCTTATCGTTGCGCTTTCAAATTAAGCGCTTATTTAAAAAATTCACGATAGTATACAGTATATAAGGGCAATATTCAAAATTGACTTGAAATACAAGAATTTTATTACATTCATACCATTGTTTAAAAAATTATTTTTAAAAATTGAATCGATTTAAAAGTGGATTAAACGCGCATCGCTGGGGTTTTGTTCGATCGGACAATATGGACATTTTAATTTGTTACCGTTTGACAGCTTATTCAACGCATCGCGCGATATCACGTGACCGCACACCAAACGCATCGGTGGGTTATTCTCAGAGCTCTGTTGACGAAGTATTGGACACGCAAATATCGAGTGAAAGTGACATTTGCGGCTTAAGTCGATCTCAATGGGCAACTCGTCTCTGGTATTCCACACGTTAGTGACTTGTCTTTGTTGCATGACTTGCTTGATGTTAAGCAAAGCTGGAAGCGCTATGCAGCCAGCATTGATGGTCACCGCCAGTGGACTTTCCACGCTTAATCCCAACAGAGCGCACGCGTCGCGAGTGAATGTATCACAGATCTCACTCCAACTCAATGAGTCCAGTAAATAATTGTATGGAGAGTTTTGAATGCCGACCTTTAGATACAACAGACTTCCCATTAACGTCTGAATATCGCGTTCGTGTTTCGCTGCCAAATGTTGAAAGTGTTGTCTGGCGTACGAAATCAGTTGCGTCTGATTGACAACACCACCGCGTAATAGCTCTATGAATTGTAATCTGTGTAACTTGAACTCCAAATCCGAATTATTATTTTGTGATTTTAATTTGTCGCGATTAGCGATCGACCAATCAAGTGCTGGCTTCAAGTTATTCGACTTTAATGCGTCCAAAATTGAGTTCAATTCTGTGAATGGTTTCTTCTTATCGTCAGATATGTCTAGTTTCGCCTCACGTGTTAACTGTTCCGCGATTTCTAGCATTCCTTGTCGTAAGAAGTGTTCGACAATCACTTGATTTAACAGAACTGTGTTAATGTTATCATCGAATAGCGATTCGTTATTAACGGACGCATAATCGCTTACAAAGTTCTTATCAATCGCTTTACCGATTCGTGAAACAGAGGAATGTATGTCTCGATGTTCCGAAGAAAACTGTGAAATTGTGTTTCGAGTCTTTTTAATCACATTATCGTACAGTAAATCGCATTGAATTTCGGTTAAATCATTGGTTGGTGCTATGATTGCATCAAATATCAAATATAAATGATTAATCAAATATGAAATATGAATGTGATATGTCATACCTGTAAGTATCATCAAATCTCTTTGATAGCTCTGTATTTGTTGTATTAAATCAGATAAACAGTTGTCATTGTGTTCACGTAATTCACCGAATTTATGCACAACTTTATCCACTTCTCGGTCGACGTTAAGAACCGCATCACTCATTCCGATTAAATATTAAATGGTTGTGGTTTTGATGGTGTTTTGCGTAAATCCAAACACTAATCATATAAACAAACGGAGAGTTGTTTTGCTCTTATGCTATCGTATAGTGTTATGTGTTATGTGTTGTCTGTTATGTTGTGTTCAACTTTACTCGCTTTTACTTCTGTTGTCTCAATTATAGCTCACAATACATTCACTGCCATCTATTGACAGTAAGCCCATAGCTTTACGAGAGTTTCGTTTGAGTAAAAATTGAAAATTTATGTAAAAATAGACGTTTCGATAGATAAGTTTGAGCGTATTTTTTTCAATCACTGCGACACTTGTATTGAGTTTAAAAAAGTTTGCAAATAGTTTAGGGAGTCGTGCATTGTTTTTTCGGATTTGGGACAGAGTGTCAAATATCGAGTTAACTGTTTTATAACTATTCTGGAATATGTTTATATTTAACTTTGCATAAGAATGTCGCTCATCATGCCATGGATAATAATCAATTCTATTTATTTTCATACCTCAATTTAGTTACTTTGAACAGAATTTTTATTCAATAAAAATTTTAGAAAGTTTGGATATTGAGAAAAATAAATTAAAAAATATCCCACTTATGAATAAAAAACAAGCAAATTGATCTACAGTACAGTCCCAAAACAATATTTACCTTTAGTTTAATTTTTATGCTTAATTTATCAACGATAGCCCGCACACATGTATAGCCCGCGTCTTATAATTTAGACCAAAAGTTATTTTACTTCTTGTAACTTATAGCCCGCACTTCATATTTAGGTATTTTACATAAATAGATTTGACTGCAACTGTAAAAACTAAGGTAATGCTATTCAAGGGACTCTGAAACATAGGCGAGGAAGAGTTAAATCCAAATTTAATACAATACAGTATAGAGATTGTAGTGACGCTTAAAACAATTTCAGAAAATAAAAAATTTTACTATTTTAATGAATGAGTGTATGTTCTCGACCTAAAGTATTTGAGAATTACTTTTTAGATTGTATTAGTGTTGTATTTACTTTTGAAAGTTAAAGTAAAAGTTATGAGATTTTTGACTTTTTCTTTTAATTGAAGTAAAAGTAAAAGAAAAGTAAAACTAAAATATGAAAATTATACAACACTAGATTATATAGTAGTGATAGAAATTATTCAGATTTTTAATTCCATTAACGTTCCATTACCGCACACAGGATACGTAACTCCATTCCA
>JAQGAW010002615.1:0-14661 GCA_034698025.1 Phthiracarus crinitus | reverse complement strand
TTAATATCTGTTAGAAAATGTTAGAAAAACGAATGAAAGAACATCAAATAAACCGCCCAGTCTGAACGGCGCTTAGGCTTACATGCAAAATCTATGGTACTAATGCTAATACTGTATAAATAAGAATAAAGCAAAAAATTATAATATATAAACTAATATGTTATTTTAAATAATTTTTAAAAAATTTTATCGTTTATTTACCATTGATTATTTAAAATTATTAAATATTTTGATAAATTAGTCATAAATTTTTTTGAATTTTTAAATATATTTAGAGCCTTTCTTTACCGGTTATATGACTGGTTATGAACTGTAATGACCGCGCTGTGAAAATTATTTATCGGTAAATATAGTATTAATAACGATAATTACCGGATTAATTAGTATTATGTAATGGTTTATTCGCTTATAAAAACTGAGATTCTATTATGCGAATTTTTAATTCAAGTATAATAGTTTTAAGTATCTGACAGCAGCTATAGGCAAACGTTGCCGGAATCAAAACAGTTCAAATCTAGACTGAATAGGTATCACCAGGAAAGGGGATTTTTATGGCATGTTTTAGTGTAAATTATGGCAACAATTATGGCATGTATTTTATTAAATTATGGCTTTTATGGCATTTTTATGGCATTTTTAGTTATATTTTAACAGATAGGTTAACTATTAATATAATTTATTATTTCTTAAATAAAAATAGAACTCTTATAGAAAATTCTATTTTTATATTAATAAAGTACTATTTTGTTCCAAAATTTTTGGCCCTTACCGAAATATTTTTCATTAAAATTTCAAGTTTCTTTATAAATACCCTTTATTTTTTATAAAACTTACAAAATTGTTAGTAATTTCACAGATAACTTGCCAAATTATGGCATATATTTAATAAAAGTTTTATTTATGGCAACGAAGTGAGATTATGGCAAATAGTGGCATTTTATGGGTATCACTAAAAATCCCATTCCTGGGTATCACTAAAAACTTGTCAATTTATGCAGTTTATAGTCCAGTATGTCCTAAAGTTTATTTATGTTGGGTTATTTTTAATTATATTAGTGGAACAACTTTTAGACATATTAGTAAATGGAGTTATGAAAGTGAAATATAACACAATATTTTGTTTTAATACATAAGTATAAGTATTGTATACAGCGATTATGATACCTTTATTACTCTATTTAAAAGCTATTAAAACGAATGATTTTGATTTAACAAATTAATAGTGACATCTAAATTGTAAAAATAAAATGCACAAATTTGCCAATATCTGATGATAGGAAGGATATTAAATCCACTTTTAGCTGGTGTTCTGGGAGAGGTCAAGCTTATGGGTTTGACCATGTCTGTATACTTGCCATGTACTGTATATGCCCGTCTGTGCTACTGCACATTCAAATGAAAAATAATAATATTGCTGTTAAAACCTATAATGTTAACCATATTGATTCAACTGAAATATTCAAAAAATGAAATGAAAAAATCAATTAAAAATTGCGAATAAATTTTTTATTTCAAATAAATATGAATTAAATAAAGAATTTATAGAAAAATTAAATGATTTTAATTCAAGTCATTCATTTGAATCCGTTAATTTTAAAACAAATACAAAAAATGTTACAAAATTAATCAATGATTATGTTTCAACGAAAACTGATGGAAAGATTGGTAAATTAATAGCTGATCCGTTGTTTGAAGACTTGAAACTAGTTTTAATAAATGCAATCTATTTGAATGCAAACAATTGATTAAATCAATTTGATTCATCTTTGACTGAAAAATCAGAATTTTTAAATTTTCAAAGTTATACCATAACGGAGTATAAGTTATACCATTTTACTCAGATTAAAAAATTGAGTTTATTTAAGGTGTCAAGTTGTTAGGATGGGTGAAAACTTTAAAGGGGGTCTATTATGGAAAGTCAAAACCTATTTTTAAGATCTGTTGGATTTGTTTTTGAGTTTTTTAAATTTTGAGGAGTGTGGCGTGGTCAGGTAATTTTTGTGGTTGGTGCCGAAGGTGGTAGGTGAAGACAGAAGTGATGGGATGAGGAAGGGAGTAGTGGGATGGGACGGGTGTGCTGATAACTGAAAGAGTTAGGCGAAGGCTGTAGTTTTTTTGGTGAATGGTAAGGTTTGGAGTTGGCTGGTAGGGTAGTATGTTCGTGTAAGCTGGTATTTTCAGAGGTAAAACTTATGGGGTGATACAGATAGGAGCTGATGGTGAAAGTAGTAACGCGGGATTAGTTAAAAAAGCTTGGTTGGAGAAGGGGAAAGTGGATTGGGGTATGACATAATCGTATAGACTGATAAAATATTTGCCTAAAGGGTTTAATTAAATTTTATAGGTTTTTTATTTTAATATGTTACCATTTTTCTCCCGATGTCCAAACTCTAGTAGTATAGATGTCCAAAATTTAATAATGGACTCAGATAAATAACACGATACTTTAGATCTCAGGAATCTAGACTTTGCATTCAAAATAACGAAACAAAATATTTTTAGAGTAACATTAAAATTAGAATTTATTAAATAAAAAGTTTTTAGTGTCGGAAATGTTGAAAATCTTTAAAAAATTAAGTTTGACGAGCGTTAGTTCCAGATTTTTAGGTGTATTAGCGTTAATTGTTATATTTGCGATTACACTTAAATTCAATTTAACCAAAAGTTTACATTCGAACCGATTTCTGATACTTTGCGGTTACAATTTCTATGCCTTACAATTAATTATTATTTGGCATACATTAAGTACACAACGCGAGATAATTAAAGTTTCGAAGAATTACTTTTCGAGTGTTCGGTGACATTTCTTTAGTTTTGGTAATCACGTGAAAAGGGAATCCGAAAGTTAAAAACAATTTTATTAAAAAGCATAACATAAGCGAAAGTAAATTAAGCATAAAAAAGTAAATTAATATAAAAAAGTTATGAAAGCTAAAGAAAAAATGTAAGTTAAATTTAAATAAAAATATAAATAATAGTGAAATACAATTGAAATTAAAATTGTGAAAGCAAAACGAATAGATAAATTTATTAACTTTTACCCTTGAAAATTATATGAAAACAGATATTAAAAAGCAAAAGCTAAAATATTTTGCCAATTTTATTTTGCAATACGCAAAAATAAAATACAACAGAGATGCAGTACAGTTTTTTTATTTATTATATTGTTGCACAAATATATTTTATTTGTGTTTTTAAGTAATTATTACTTTTACTAAATAATGTTTAAATGAAAATAATTTATAGTTTTATAATATATTGTTGTAAACTGCACATCACTGAGTGTATTATGAATATAGATTCAGTTGTGTTTTAGCTTTCATCGAGACTATATCATATAAATTGTTGTTAAGCGAACATTACAAAGTATTATATAAACGAATATGATTACGCGTGTGATTGATTTTAGCTCGAAATAGTTATACTCAAAATGTTATTTTAAACAATACTTGATTCATATTTATCCTATTTTATGCATTAATTAATAGATTTTAAAGCCATTTTTTGATTATATTAACAAAATTTTAGTCCATATATAGCTCATTTTTTGACTTTTTTTTGACCATTTTTTACACATTTTTAGTTCATTTTTTTCATAAAAAATTCCTATCCCTTTATTTGTATTAAAAAATAATACCTTAATAAATATAAAGAAAGACCAGTGACAGACAGAATCTCATATACAATAGCTGACTTTTCCAAAATGAGCATAAAATTAATAAAAGCAAATTCGAGTCTGTTTTAATTTATATTGTCGGATTATTCTGCTAAATAAATAGCTACTGTTATTCATGAAATTAGTTGTCCACTCTAATGTCACGACACGATCTATCTATATTTGAAATTGCGTAATTGGGTATGTAAATACAGAAATTTATACTTATCAAAAAAACATAAAGAAAATCTGTTTAAATAGGGATCAAAATTTTTTTTTGTGAACTGCATTTTCAGACGAGTTATTTTACATCATTAAACTAAACTCATATATTTTAAATCCCAAAAGATTTATTTAAGCAATAAAGTCGGATTTCTGATAAAGTCTTAAAATTTGATTGTTATTCTTCTGTTGTTTATTTAATTAAGTTATTATAGTTTTTAATAATTATATTAAACTAGATTTTTAGCCCGGGAGAAATGGATTAAAATTCGAATGAAATCTACAAATTTACACAATTCTATGCCACCCAATCGATAAATTCCCTACCGTCCCCACATTTATACAACCGACCAGTCCTCACATTTCAACAACCGACCCGTCCCCACATCTCCCCAACCGACCCGTACCCACAACTCCCCAACCGACACGTCCCCACATTTCCCCAACCGACCGTCACCACATTTCCCCAACCGACCCGTCCCCACATTTCCACAACCGACCCGTCCCCACATCTCCCCAACTGACCCGTACCCACAACTCCCCAACCGACACGTCCCCACATTTCCCCAACCGACCGTCGCCACATTTCCCCAACCGACCCGTCCCCACATCTCCCCAACCGACCCGTCCCAACATCTCCTCTACCGACCCGTCCCCACACTGCCCCACCGCACCCCAATCCACACCGACCAACACCAGCGCAGCCCGACCAACCCCAACCTCAACCCTCCTCGTCCAACCCAAACCCACCCGGAACCACCCTAACCACCCCCGGTCAACCCCACCATAACTCAGCCACCCACCCCACCCCAACCCAACATAACCTAACCTCCTCATCCCACAACCCATGCTAAAACCCACGCCACAACACGCGCCTCGCACCGCCCACCCCAACGTACCCCAATCCGCCCACTCCACACCACAATCACCCCGACCGAGTTGGAACCCAAAGGACCCTATCCCTACAAATACCTTATAGTTTTAAAAAACTACCTAAACCCTCATAGGGGGTTCTTACACAACCTATCGAGTGACACCTCAATTCAACATAACTTTTTATTCTGAGTACAATGGTATAGGTGTTAACGGTTAAATACAAAAAAATCTTCCACCTCAACCCCCTGAGGGGGACATCTTCTCAAAACCCCTCCATTTGATCCAGACGAAATCTGACACCACTCCGAGCATCCCTGCCCTAACCCGACCATCTCTGACCCTTTACCGACCCCAATATAACAATTTTTCCCACCTCAACCCCCCTGAGGGGGGCCCACCCGCTTGTGACCCCACCATTTTTCCTAGACTCTTCAAGCTGGATCTATTGATATAGGTGTCGAAGGGGTGGGGCCCCCAGTAGAGGAGCCTATAAAGGGACAGACAAACAGACAAACAGACAAACAGACAAACAGACAAATTATGAGATTTATATATATGATTTCAATTAATTTTATAAACCTATGCTAACCTTTCCTAACCCTAAAAATGTATTTAATAAGTTGTCATATATTTTAAAACTATTTTTTAAAAATAATTTTGCTTAAATAAAATTGAATATAATAATTTTAATATTTATTGGGAACCACATTTGAAAATAAACTTGAGAAAAAATTTTTGAATAAAATCATATAGGTATACAGCTATTTTTCATGTGAGATGAATAGCTAGTGAATATGAATCAGTTTAAAAATTAATTAAAAATTGAAAGCTTGTTATAAAACATTTAAAATCTATACAAATATCAAGAAATTTTGGTCCTTACTTACGTAAAAAAGCAAAACATTTATGTGATAAACTAAAAGGTAAATATTTTATATTTACACATCACTTTTTGGACGGCTTATTAAAAATAATAACTGAAACATCTAAAAAATTTGAAAAACGTAATAATTTGAATATAAGCTTAAATGAAATAATAAAATCGCTTAAACATAAACTTGTTTTACTTAAAACAATAGACGATGTATTTATAAATTATTTTTTGGAGATTTTACAATGAAAGAAATTAATGTAAATTGTCAAACGCATGAAGAATATTACAATAAAAAAATTTTATTTAAAGGTAAAGATCTTTTAAACGATGATGCAGATTCTTTATCTTTATTCAGAATAAATCTTTTAGAAATTATACTCATAAAATTTTCCCTATGAAAGATTTTTCTTAATTCAGAATATTTAAGCCAATTAATTTTCCGTAAAACCATGTTGAACTAGAGTTTTATGTCTTGGATGAACTTAAATAAATTTGCAAAAAATTGGATTTCAAAGCAATATGATTAATTTTTTACTTCATGCAAAATCTATTATCAACAGTAATGTTAGATCCAAATTATTCGTTAGATAAATGTGCCAATCTAAAGATTTCTGGGGTATTCAACTTTGCAAAAAATATTTGTAATGGAATACCTATTTAAAATTTCTTGTGGAATTTATTTTGTGAATTCCAATTGGGAATAGAGTATGCGAGAGGGAGTGTTTTTTATTGTTTAAAAATAAATATATATAATCAATCAATTCTTTAGATTTTCCGTAATGACATATATAAAGGATAAGAAAAAGGCAAGATTAAATATTAATTTGTAGGAACATTTTATGAGAATAAAAATCAGTTCTTTTCCGGTTCAAAATTTTGTCGCATTACATTTCGCAGAAAAATGGGTAGATAATCATATGAAAATGACGATTCTTCACAAATAAGAAAATGGTTATAATTTGTTCTTATTTGTTATTAATAAAAATTTTACAATTTATTGTTTTTGTATGGATCCAAATCCGAAAACACAAAAATTAAACGAAGAAATTGAAATATACGAAGAAAATGTTTCAATCATAGATATTGAAGACTATGTTACTGATGATGATTATGATCATATATTTAATATGAAATGAATATTATAATATAAAATTTCTTTTAATTATGCGATTACAGTGATATTTTATATTATGCTAATGTTAATTATTGTTATGGGAAAAAATAAATTTAAAAAAATTGATCCGATGTCCAAAAATTGTCGTTTAAATCCGATGAGTTAAAAATTGAGATTTTCTTGATCTGTATCCCCCTTAGAGGTTGAGACCGGAGTGTAACTATGACTTGTCGAGACGACATATCAAATCCGGGCGAACTATAGTTAAGTTATGACTAAGGCTAGGAATTTCCGGGACTAAAAAGTGGTTATAACGGGAGGGAACCGGGAACAAAAAATGTATCAAAACCGGGAACAGTTCCGGGAAAAAAATTATTATTGAATTTCATATTATGGAACATTTTAAAATTAGAAATTGTTAAGCTTTGTCTGCTCTTACAGCATGGTTTTGATGCACAATTGACACATAAAATTTTACTATAAGTTGAAAAATTTCTAATTGTTGAAACCCTATTTTCATACTTTTACGTCAACATTTGTTTTATTATAGCAGAAACGGGAACATTTTTCAGATTTTATGACTATCCGGGAATATTTCACTAAACAGCCAAAACCGGGAAATACCGGGAAAATAAAACTACTTTTAATTAATTAGAAATCTATAATATATGTTAACATATAAATCTCCCGTTCATGTGATTAAAGAAAAAAAGCGGTATTTTCCACGAAATCCCTAGCCTTAGTTATGACGCCGACTCACTTCTGGGCCTTCTATACTTCAAATATCTAATTCAAGACGTGATCACACCATATTTATTTTAAACCCGAACCCGACTCGCTCCGAGCAAATCGTCGGACCGTATGGGAGTGTACTTGTTATCGTATTATATCCCCAGCTCTTGAACATTAGATTTATGGTGGATAGACATGTGTTCTGTGGTTTGGTGTTTAACATACTTTAGAAATTATCCATAATTTGAAAATAATTTGTATTTTTAAAAATTATTAATTATGAACTGAAATCTTTAAATAAAAATAAATGATTACTAATATTTTAGAGTTGGAAACTAGTGTTTCAATTTTGAAAAATTATTAATAAATTGTGTTAAATATTTAAAACAGTTATAAATTAATCGATCAGTTATTAATAAATCATTTTTCATTATTAGGTTTTAGAAATTATTATAAATTTACTGCTTATAATATTTTCATAGTAAAATATAGCATAAAATCTAGAATTCTTTTGATTTAATAATTATTCTGGTTTTAATATTAAGAAGAAAATAGTTATTTTTCTGTTAAATTAAAGTATTGCATCGATACTTGGATTAGATTAACGAATCCATATATACTCGTAAATTTACATTTATTTACTGCTATTTAATATATCCGTAACATAAGTCTAGCTAATTCTATAAAACGCTGGAATCAGCTGTTTTCATGCGCTATCATGTAAATGTGTGCGCAATGTTATGCACATTACTATTACTGTTAGTAAAACTTGAATCCCTAGACTAAATGTTTTTAATGAATTTATTAATGTAAACCTTTCGAAATTGTTATTATTTAATTGAGTATGTATTTATTAAAACGAATTACGTGTCAAAAATGTGAATCAATTATTATTAATCATAAAATGATTAGAAATAAAGCATTAATTCATACATTAGTGAACTGTAATAATTGCGCGAATTATCGCCGATTATTGAATGTTAAAACAATTTCAAACAATTTATTGTTTGGACACCAAAATCGCAATTTTTTTTCACCGATGAGTCCATTACGTATTATTCAAAGTGTTCTGAAGTTGAGGTATATTATCATTGGTTCAGCAGTTGGTGGAGGCGTTCATATGTCGCGGGTATTCTATCATCAATTATATCATTTATTTTCGTTTTTTAATTATTCGAAGCTATTTTCAGTATTTTATAAAATCAATTATGTATTGATTTCGAAAAATCTAAACTCGAGAGTATAAACCATTCAAAATTTGATTATTATTTTTGTTTGTAAATATGCATTAAGTTTGTTCAAAATATTGCATCATTTTTGTTATCATATCCTAATATAGTTTGACTAAATTTTCAATTTCTTTTAATACAATGTTTTATCGTTTATTAAATAAAGAAATATGAAGAATGGAGAGATAGTCTTCCGAAGTTTAAATGGATAGAAGTGGCCACTAATAGCGAACAATTGGACAAAGTTCGTGGTTATCTCATTAATTTCAGTGAAACATTAACTCAAGAAAACGGGTTTCTATCAAAATTATCGACGAACACGAGCGACAAATTACAACTATTTAAGCAATGGGTCGATGAAGCAAAGGAAGCAACGCGTTTGCAGCAACAAAGTATGTCAATCAATGTTATTTTTATGATTATGTATTTATAAAATTATGTGCCAAAAGCGCTTTACTATATTTTAGGTGATGATGCGACTAATACTAATGGTTCGGCTTTTTTCTTGTCAAAACCTATTAATGAAACGAAGTCTAATAAAGAAACCGATAGAATCGAACGCTTGCAAGAAGAACTTATAAACGTTCAGGTAATCAACTCGTTTACAAACTTATAAATACGCTCATATCTAATCAATATATCAAATGATTTTTAGCTTAAATATCAAAAAGAAATAGAGAGACTCGAAAAAGAAAATAAAGAGCTGAGGAAACGTTTTCTTTTACGAACTGAAAAATCACAGCCAATGCGTAAAGTGAAAAAATCGTTAATTGATTTATATTCAGAAGTGTTGGACGAATTAAGTGACTATGACTCGAGTTATAATACTCAGGATCACTTGCCTCGCGTTATTGTGGTCGGAGATCAGAGTGCGGGCAAAACCAGTGTTTTAGAAATGATAGCTCAGGCGCGGATATTTCCGAGAGGCGCTGGAGAAATGATGACCCGTTCACCCGTTAAAGTCACTCTTAAAGAGGGTCCATATCATATCGCATATTTTAAAGACAGTGCGCGAGAATTTGATTTGGGAAGAGAAAATGATTTAAGCGATTTAAGGAAAGAAGTAGAAATAAGAATGAAAAATAGTGTTAAAAATGGTCGAACGGTTAGCAATGATGTGATATCGATGACTGTTGAGGGACCTGGACTTCAAAGAATGGTTCTCGTGGATTTGCCTGGTATTATCAGCACTGTCACCACTGAAATGGCTGAAGACACTAGAGATGCCATAAAAGAAATGACGCAACATTATATGAGTAATCCTAATGCTATAATATTATGCATTCAAGATGGATCTGTTGACGCTGAACGAAGTATTGTCACTGATTTGGTGAGTCATATGGACCCTAATGGTAAACGAACAATATTTGTGTTGACTAAAGTTGACATCGCAGAACAAAATATGGCAAATCCGACGCGTTTACAAAAGATTTTGGATGGGAAACTATTCCCTATGAAAGCATTAGGATATTTTGCTGTCGTTACTGGAAAAGGAAATAAAGACGACACTATTGAATCGATTAAAAATTATGAAGAAAATTTTTTCCGTAACTCAAAACTATGCAAAGAAGGAATCCTTAATGCATCGCAATGTACGACACAGAGTCTTAGTTTAGCTGTTGCCGATTGTTTCTGGAAAATGGTAAAGAGTTCGGTCGAACAACAAGCGGATGCGTTTAAAGCCACTCGTTTTAACTTAGAAACAGAATGGAAAAATAGTTTTCCACGATTACGCGAATTGGATAGAGACGAACTTTTTGAAAAAGCGAAGGGAGAAATACTCGATGAAATTGTTAATTTAAGTCAATTAAGTCCTTCTTATTGGGAAACAGTCATATCAAATAAACTGTGGGATCGCGTAGGGTTTTATGTGTTTGAACACATATACTTACCAGCGGCTCAGACCGCGGATTCCGGCACATTCAATACACAAGTCGATATCAGGTTAAAACAATGGGCTGATTTAAGTTTACCCAATAAGTCAGTCGAAGTCGGTTGGGAATCACTTCAGCAAGAATTTAACAAATTAGTAGAAAAAGATAAAGCGGATAAAGAACACGATGAAATATTTGATAACATTAAAATTGCTGTCGCAGATGAGTCTATGAAACGTCATAATTGGGATCCAAAATCGTCCGAAGTTTTAGTGAGTTATAGAAATAATTTTTCAAAATTTTTATTACCCTCTATTTATGTAACAAATTTTATGTATTTGTAGCGAGTTATACAATTAAACGCATTGGAAGATCGTTCAGTGTCCGATAAGGCTCAATGGGATTCTGCTGTAAAGTTTCTTGAAAATAGCATACAAGAAAGATTGCGAAATAGTAAGATTGGATAATGTTGTATACGTTAAGATAAGTATTTGGTACTCATTTGTATAATTTTTTCAGCTGAGACGCAACTCAATGATTTAACTGGTCCTGGATTTGTTGAGCGGTGGTTATATTGGAGATCGAAAAATTCTCATCAATACGTAAATTCATATATAAAAAACGAGTTAAACAAACTATTAGCGCAACACATGCATGGCGTTCGTATAAAGCATTACGTAAAAAAGTAATCATTTGGATTAAATTATTTCATTTATTTTAACTATAGACACACAATTCAACTTTAGGTAACGACGAGTTGACGTTTGTTAAAAAAAATTTACAAAATCAAAATATTGATGTCGACAATGAAATGGTTAGATTAAAACACACAACTGTTATATTATTTTTGAATAATTATTTTTTGGGTTTTCAGATTAAACAAGTTTGGTTTCCCTTATATCGATACAATTTTCTGAAGTCCTCATTAAATAAAGCTTATGAATGTCAAAAGGGTTTTTATTTATATCAACAAAATCTACAAACGGAAGTAAATTATTAACGCGTTATTAATTATTAACTTTTATATAAATTATAATAGTAATTGAATACTTTAAACAAAAATTTAAATTTACTTACGCTTTATAGTTAAGCTGCGATGAAGTGATCTTATTTTGGCGAATCGAGAGGATGTTAATGGCAACTGCAAACGCATTGCGTCAACAAGTTATGAACACTGAAGGAAGACGATTAGAAAAAGAAATTAAAGATGTATTGGAAGATTATAGTCAAGATAACGAAAAAAAAGTGACGCTATTAACCGGTCGAAGAGTACTATTAGCCGAAGAATTAAGTTTGTATTTTCAATTAATTTATCAGTACATCTGTTAATCTTTATATTTCTATCTAATAGAACGAGTTCGACAAATACAAGAAAAATTAGAGGAATTTATAGCATTACTTAATGCAGAAAAATAAAATATTAATCAATTTTAAATATTAATAATTTATTATTTACCATCAATAGAATGTAAACAATATTTTAATAATAAATTATTCTTTTAGTGTAAAATCTTTATTGAATACAATATCGTGAAATTTTATGTAAGATGTGGACCGCTTTAGCGATCAATCAAAACCATTAGTGATAATTCGGATTAAAAAGATGCTTAAATAAAAATATATGGTATTGTTAGTACCCGTAGCAGGAAATTGCGCATAAATCCGAAAAACTTTATAGAGGAATAGAAATTATGAAAATATTTTGGTTTAATTGGAATAAAAATAGTTCATTTAAAAACAATAATACCAAACTATGTTAAATTAAATTTAAAAGAACTTTATCAAAACCAATAATAACTGGAAATTAAAGAGCGTAGTATTTCTGCATTAAAACTTTGCATTTTATTCAATTAGTTTATTAAGTTTTGATCTACACATGTAAACTATCTGTAAAACAATAATAGAGCGAAGTATGCATCAACTTATAGCATGCCTCTAGTGATCACACCTTCAGGAACGACAACACATTTCGATAACTCAGAATCGTCTTCATTAAATTTTGCTTTTGCGACATCAACTAAACACTAAATCAAAATTTTTAAGAAATGTTTCAGTAAATATGTAATATTAAAGAAGTATTTGAATGATCATACTTTAAAAGTTCTTGGCTCATATGTCGCTAAATTTGCTAAAGATTTGATATTAAGTTCAATACCACACTAAAAGTCGTGATCAAAATCAATAGCGTTATCAAATATTTACGATAATAAAATGAAAGTGTGTCGAGGTTTGTGTGCCAATAAAGTAAACGCACCATAAAACAATAAATTCAAACTCAATAAATAGTTATTTTAATATATATGGTGTGTTAACCGATAATACACTGTTTATTAAATCAATTCATACTTAAATGAATAGATTGTTAAACCTCTCGACACATATCATAACAATCGATTGATACCTTTTGGAGAGCGGAATGAAAATATTCAAATTTAAAGTGATGTTCTTCGACGGCAGCCAAAACGCGTTGCTTATACGTGTCAGATATCAAAACTCTTCTCTCTTGTCGTTCTCTGATTCCATATTGCATTCTTTTTGTGAGTTTATTGATCGCAACTTTATAACAATTACGATTTTTTCCGTAATATAACTATTCATAAAAATCATAAATATTTGATTTTTAAGTTTGAAGCGTGTGATTGTGATTTGATATAATGATAGGACACTTACACCCGTTAATCGCAACACCGCCTGATGTCTGAAGTATTTTGAAGATTGATGCGACGTTTTAGGCGATCGTCTCAACCAGTATGGCATATATTTAAAACATACTTCCGTTAGAAATACCATTATTTAATTAAATGTTTTTAATCGCGCTCTAAATAAATATATTTAACATTTTCAAACATATACAAACATTTATCACATTTACAGTTTAAAGCTGTTAACGGGTCGGTTAACACATGGTTTTTACCAGTGTGTTTCAAACTCGGAAGCTATAAATGGGATCTGTTTTCGACTTTTTTTTAAATTTCAAGGAGACTGAGGAAATGGGGTAAACTCATCAGATTTAAGCAACAATATTTTGGCGTTTGTCCCAACATTTTTTTACACAATTTTTTAAAAATATTATTCCCGACGGAAGACTTAGCCAGTCTAAAATCTCAACGAAATTGAACGACAATTTCTTAAAATGTTGGCTAAATTTAAAGGAATCATAAAATCTCATAGGTTTTAATGGTCAATTTTTCATATTTAGCTAGAAATTTTTAAATTTTTTTGAACTTGAATACCCAAAATTTTGGTGATGAGGTTTCCTTTTTTCAAAGTTAGATGAAGGCATACCAATATGTCTTAAGCTAATTGTACAAGAATAACACGTGGTGGCATAAGAAGATAATAGATTATTTCAAAACGTAGCTTATGTTTTATATGTATATTTTAAAATTAGCGCATTAAAAATGATATGCTAATATTTTTATACTTACTGGGGCACTATTTTAGTTGTTTAAGCCGATTTTGATCGGACACTTGCATTCTATAGAAAGTATTATTTAACAATGATTTCATTAAAAAATTAGCGGTTGAGACTCATATCAGGAGGCTTGGGAGGCGATTAAAGTCGCGGTTGCCATTGACTACAATGCATTGCAATGTACTGCAAAACGATAGTTCACTGCCTCACCGCTTCGATAAGCAGTACACTGCCATGCATTGTAGTCAATGACAACGGCGACTTTGATCGCCTCCCGAAATGAGTATCAGCCGCTAATATTTTTATAAAATCATTGTTAAATAATACTTTCTATAGAATGCAAGTGTCCGATTAAAATCAGCTTAACAATTAAATTAGTGCCTCAGTAACTTATGCTGAGTACTAATGCATGAAATTTTGTACGCTCTTATGCTGTAAGCGCTTTACGCATCTCATAAATGTTATATCGTATGCATATTGTAAGGCTGATTTAGTTTTGACGATTTTTAATAGTTTCCAAAATTGTTTCGGGCGCCAGACGACCTAACCTTACGGTCGTCACGTTAATTTGAGTCCAATTAAGCTTTCACTTTACTTATTAATTTTAGAAATCACTGAAACTTGAGTTTGAATAAAAATATTTAATATAAAGTTAAGATATCTTTAAGAT